>CANNZV010001751.1:0-131211 GCA_947561585.1 Caprella mutica | reverse complement strand
AATCCATATTTGCTGATAGAAAGTAGGATGAATGTCGATTTTAAAATTTAGAAGAAAAATTGACATCAACGGAAACGAACACATTCTTCAAATCGAACTGTTCGAAATTCTAATTATTTGATTTTCATGTAGTTTTGCCTGGAGAATCTAAATCTGGAATCAGAATTCGAAAATTTCATCTCTTTCAAGATTTATGAGCTTATGAAGTTTTTCAAAATTTAGATAGGCCTATTTAAATAGGCAGTTTCATGGAATGTGATGTAATTTTATCTAATGAATACAAATCTGAAAACGGATTTGAAGAATTTGTTCCGATTCGAACATAATGATGAAATAAGTATTATTTGATTAACATCTCAAAAGTTTGAAATACTCTAATATGCCTGTATGTATTATTCTTTGACTCAAAAGTATTGATTCAAACAATTTGAAACCTCTAATTGATCTATTCTTTTACATCTTGAATCATATTAGGAAAGCTCTTGAAAATTATGAAAGATGATCTATTCATCGTGATATAATGTTATTCAAATCGATAGGCGATGTCCTCAATGTACTTTCAAAGTTAACCCCATTTGTTAGCGTTTGAAAAATTACATAATTACATTGTTGGTCACACCTATTATCTTTTACCATTTTTTTTAATACAAATACAGCTTCGGTTAGAAAGGATTAAAACACATTTCATTGATTATACAAATGATATGGTTGTTCCTGGTTTAATTCAATAGAACGCGAAGTAAAGTATAACTATACATAATAATAATAATATAATAATATCTTTATTGAAAATAATAACAAACATTAAAAATTGTTACAAAAACACAAATACTAATTCAAACTTATTAATACAATATACACTTTATAATCTCAATAAATTCAAGCCTGTGCGAAGTTTCTAGGTGAAACTTTTCAGGCAACCTAAAAATAACAATCAGAATTACACATACAAAATAATTACAAAAAAGAAGACCTATAACTAAACTAAAGCCTAATCTAAAACACAGGAAAAATAGCGAGGTAGGTTAAAATGTGGCTATGAAAGATACATACTAATTAGGTGCTCCTTATATGCTTTTTTAAAACTATAGAGTGAGTTAGTATTTCTAATACTAGGAGGTATTGAATTCCATGTAATAGGACCTATGAAATGAATGGACTTTTGACATTGAGTGAGTCTCTGGAAAGTGGGAACAGCGTTATTTCTGAATCTAGTGAAGTGGGAGTGGTCAGGAAGATTAATCATATCAGAATTATTTAACTTGAACATATGAATACCCAAATAATACCGATACACATCCTTTAGAGTCAATATTTTAGTTTTATGGAATAAAGGTCTTGATGCAGCTAAATAATCAGAGCCGGTTATAGTTCGGATAATTTTCTTTTGCAATATAATGAGTGGACTAATATGGGATTCACATGCACTTCCCCATATAAAAACTCCATAAAGCAGATATGGATACACTATAGAATAATATAAATTGATCAAATTTATTTGGGGAACGAAAGGAGAAATTCTGTGGAATATGCCTGCTGTCCTGGAAAGCTTAGTGCAAATGCTAGTAATATGAGATGAGAAATTTAAATGGTTATCCAATTTCATACCAAGAAAATCAATACACTTTTCAAGATTAATAGGAACATCGTTTATAGCAAGTATCAAAGGAGTTACAATTGCATGGGGACGGTTAGTAAACAAAATGGCACACGTTTTATTAGCATTAAGAGAAAGTCTATTGTTCAATGTCCAACTGTACAACTTGAAAAGATTAAAATTAATATTACCAACCAGAGAATGATAATCAGCATCCCTGCATACAAGAGTGGTGTCGTCTGCGAAGAGAGTGAATTGAGCGTTATTAGATATTTCAGGCAAGTCATTTATATACAGTAGGAAGAGAAGAGGCCCGAGAACACTTCCCTGGGGTACGCCAGACGACACCACACGAGCACCAGAAATAGATGTACCGATCCTCACACTCTGAGTACGACCATCCAAATAGCTACTGAACAAAGACAACGCTACACCACGAATACCATATCTACAGAGCTTTCTTAGTAAAATGTCATGACTAACTGTATCGAAAGCCTTCCTTAGGTCGATAGAAATTCCTATACCATGTTTTTTTTCATTTAATACCTGATATATATCCTCCACAAAATTAAGTAAAGCATCAGTAGTACTTTTTGATTTCTGGAATCCAAATTGACTTCCGTTGATAATACTGAACTTAGAGAGGTATTCCGACAATCTGGCACTAATACATTTCTCAAAAAGTTTACTAAACAGAGGTAGTATGGATATAGGCCTATAGTTATTTATCTCGCACTCCGATCCCGATTTATACACTGGAATAACAACAGCATGTTTCAAACAATTAGGAAAAGTACCAGATAATAAAGAATTATTAACAATTTGACAAACACTAGGAGCCAGACAAGAGAATACAATTTTGAAAATTTTAGTAGGGATGTCATACAATCCATATGAAGAGTTTTTAAGATTAGATACAAGTTTAATAACCTCACATTCAGAAACAGGACGCAGAAAGATTGACTCAACATGATTAACGTGTACATTATCTAAAGGATCATCAACAGGAGGCGGAATATCAGAACTGAGCTCAGCAGCAACATTCACAAAATAATCATTAAAAGCCTCAGCAATATCACTACTATTATCCACCTCCATATCACGAACTTTGATAGAAGAAATTACTTTACGAGTCTTTTTATTGGCAATCAGTCCATTTAACAGTTTCCAAGTCGACTTGATATCAGATTTACTGTTTTCAAAAGCAAGCCTGTAATAGTTTTTTTTAGCTTTATTTACAGAATTATGTAGTTTATTTCGGAATTTTTTGTAAAAAGATTCAGAAATCAAATTTAGCTTTACCTTCTTAAAATAATCAGACTTCATCTTAATTAACGTCAAAAGTTCAGAGGTTAGCCAAGGTTTGCTAAGCCTTTTAGCGGTCAAAAATTTAACTTTAAGAGGAAAACATTTACAGTACAACTTATTAACATTGCTAATCAACACCCTAGTGTCAACATTGACATCACCTACCAGACAATTCCAATTCATCAAATTACACTCCCATAAAAACCTCTGAATATTATCATGCGAATGGTCTCTAAAGTCAACACGAAAGAGACGTTCATTATTGTTAGAAAAATCATTGAGAAACATAAATGTAGGGAAATGGTCAGTATGATCGAAAATTAGAATACCGGTAGTAACAGCACTGAACCTATTATACCACATATGGTCAACTAACGAGGGGTCACCATGTTGATTGCCACTAGGAAATCTGGTAGGCTTAGTAATTACAGGTAAAAAATTTAAAGAGTGCAAACTATATACAAAATTCCTAACAGCTAAACACGAATTTTCACTCTCAATCAAATTAATATTAAAATCCCCAACAATAACAGTCTCACTACCAGACACAGAAGAGTCATTTAATAGAGTCATCAAACAGTCAAGAAAATTAGAAATATTTCCACTAGGCGGTCGATAAATGGCTATAACTATGAGTGAACGCCCTTTATGGTTGACAACCACAGTACATAATTCAATATCTTCATTAACAAAAGAGAAACTATCAATCTTCCCAACTGACAACCCGCTGCTATAGTAAACTGAAACTCCTCCCCCCCTACCACTCTCCCGCCCACTATGATGCCCCGAATAGTCTACAAAATTTATCCCATCTCCCGATCTAAACCAAGTCTCCGTTAACACAACTATATCAAATTTAACTTCCAATGACTGCAAAAATCCAAAAAATAATTCACTATTTCTATTAAAACTGCGAATATTATAATTGCAAATGGATAGGGAACCTATCATACCATTAATTAATGATCGATTAAAGTTATCAATTGAATAGTAATCAGACATGTGGGAAGAACTGACAGAGCTATAGATATTGTTAAACATATTATCATCAGGATCTATACCTTCGAACACATTATCAACCATCAATCAGAAAAAAAAAAATAATAATTCGTAGAGAGGTGACACGGAAGACAGGAGACACAGCGGACATGAGACACAGCGGACATGAGACACAGCGGACATGAGACACAGCAGACATGAGACACAGCAGACAGGAGACACAGCAGACAGGAGACACAGCAGACAGGAGACACAGCAGACAGGAGACACAGCAGAGAGGCGATCCGGGTATCAGAAGAGGAGGAGCCCTGGCAAATTGTACCAACTAGAAGAGAAGTAAAGATCTGAATAACACAAGATGTGGGAGGATACATTCGGAGGTTTAACACATCAAGGAGGAGCATCGCCATGAGAAAAGGAGTATGCCAGACTAAAGCAAATAAGACTGCATTCAGATGATGGTGACAAAAACACTGCCATGAAGACAATTCAACGTGTATACCAAGGTATACACGAGATTGGCCGCGGCAACATAGCTGTAAGTTCAGCAGACACAAGAGTCTCCATACATGTACGTATGCAGATCTGCGTCCTACTACACATCGATGAAGTAATTTAAGAAAGTTAACAACAACATCTAGAAGTCAAACAAACCTATTTGATGAAATGAGTTCGGAGGAAGATACATCAAAAGATTTTCTACATATATCCTCCAGTTTTGTCATATTATTAACAAAAGTCTTCTGATTACGACCAGCTTCGTTTGAGGGTTTAATCCAAACATAAACCTGGCAACCATGTGAGCCACAACCATCAACAATCCTTGGGAATCTCTTCTTGGCTTGCCGAAGCGCATAAAGTATTGTAGCACGAGTTGGAATGAGATCCTCATTTATGAACAGTTTATCTGGCTTAGCTCTTTTACATGCTCCAATAAGATCATCCTTTGTGTCACCAGGTCGAAGTTTAAATAATATCTTCCTTTTGTCAGTTGCAGTTGTAGGTTTTCTTCCTAGTCTACGAGCATGAGAGATGATATCTCTGGAGAGACTGTATTTGAGTTTGTTCTGAAGAACACTGCAAACTGTAGCTACAACATCCTCATCTCTATTAGCAACAGGCAAGGCATCTCCGGACAAGATAAGGGAGTTAATTCTAATGTCCGCCTCCACGTCTTCCAACCTCAGCAGCAGGTCACTGTTCTGACTTTCCAGACAATTAACTTTATGCTCAAGTTTATCAATCTTGATATCCTTTTCATCCATTTTTTGAAGAATCTCATTCTTGATGACATCTAACTTTCGCTCAATCAGGTCAATGATAGCTTGACTTTCTTCAGAAAGATGATCCAAATTATTGTCATCACTAGTAGAACACTTTCTACTTTTTTTTGGAGGCATTATTAGCAGAACAGATTTATTTTTCTTAACACAATCATACTCAACTTTTTAACTGTAAAGCTGAGCAAGGAGCGTTATTTCGGTATAAAGATATAGTATGATCCACATGCAATGAATAACACTAAAATAGAAATTGATTAAACTTCATATTAAATAATTTATTTTCAGATTGAGTGATCAAACATCATATTTATGAAATAATTAAGCTTCATATTTATTTAATGATTTAATTTCATATTAAACTGATATTACTGAAATGCACTATAGATATACCAACGTTATCCATGTACAACGCGAATATCAAAAATTAAATAATACATATTTGGTGAAGTCCTATTAAAACGTACGTGCGTACGTATAATATAAAATTGATAATCTGTTAGAACGTATAATAGAAATTTAAAAAAATTAATAGTTTCAAATGTGTTTATCTAAATGTTTCAAACATCTTCTCAGTGTTTCAAACTTTGTTTTCATGTTTCATACTTTTTTCACGTTTCAAACTTTCTTTTCATGTTTCAAACAAGCTTTCTAAAAACAAACATCTTTTGAGGTTTTAAACGCGATTTATTGTTTCAAACAAGTTCATAATGTATCAAACAATTTTCCAATTTATCAAACATATGTTTTTAATGTTCCAAATATATTATCAATGTTTCAAATATTTGTAGATTTTTCAGACATGTTTCTAATATTGTAAACATTTTATCAATATTTCGAACGTGTTTTACTTCCAAATAATCATTCAATGTTTCAAACATGTTCTTAAAGTTTCATAGATGTTCTAAGTGCTTCAAATTTTGTTTTCATGTTTCAAACTTGCATTTTATGTAAAAACCTGTTTTATTACTTCAAACATGTTTTAATGTTTCAAAAATTTCCTAATGTTACAAACCTGTTTTCAATGTTCCAAGCATGTTTTTAATGTTTCAATCATTTTTTTAATTTTCAAAACAAGTATCTGATATTGTAAACAGGTTATAAATGTTTCGAACAGTTTTTAATATTTTTCAAATAAGTATTCAATGTTTCAAACATGATCAGTGTTTCTAACTTGTTTTATTGCTTCAAATATGTTTTCTCTCAGTGTTTCAAACATGTTGTCAGTTTTTCAAACATGTTGTCATTGTTTCAATCACGTTATTTATATTTCGAACATGTGTTTATTGTTTCGAACTTCTTTTTAATATATCGAACATGCTAGTAATGTTTCATACATATATTCGATGTTTTAATGTTTCAAGCATGTTTCAATGTTTCAAACATGCTATCAGTGTTTCAAACTTAATTTGAAGGTATTAAATATGTTTCAAATTTTTCAAACATGATTTAATGTTTAAACACGTTTTTAAAGTTTAAAACATATGATATAACATTTTAAGGTTCCAAACATGCTTGCGATGTTTCACTCATAATTTCAATGAATCAAACATTAAAAATATGTTTGGACACTCTACAATCAACATGTTTCAATTCATATCATACGTGCTCGAAGATTATCCAATCCTTGAAATTCTGAGCCAGTGGCTTAATTCGAAATGATTTGCATATTCACACATTTTGAACCACAAGATAGTGAATTAATTATAAATATTTATTTGAAAGGTGTTTCATTTAATTACTGATAAATATCTACTAATATAGTATAGTTGCATGCATCAAGGTTTAGGTTTAAAGATATGGTTTAGCATCCTTTAGGAAGAAATTAAAAGATATCTTTCTAGTGGTCCAGAATTTCAAAATTGTGCCTATCTACGCATTTTGAGCCCAAGGTAGTGAATTATTCATAGATAGATACGTACAAAGTTTATCAATTCATTACTGATAAACATCTACTAATAAGGTATAGTTGGGCACATTAATAATAATATTTAAGGATCTGAAGATATGGTTCAGCACTTTTAGGGCAGAAATTAAAAGATATCATTCTAGTGGCTCAGAATTTAAATGTTGTGCCTATCCACGTATTTTGAACTTGAAGGTTGTGAAGTATTTATAGGAAGACTGTTACAAAGTTAATCGATTCATTACTGATAAATATATACTAATATGGTATAGTTGGGCACATTAATAATAATCTTTAAGGATCTAAAGATATGGTTTAGCACTTTTAGGGCAGAAATTAAAAGATATCATTCTTGTGGCTCAGAATTTAAATGTTGTGCCTTTCCACGTATTTTGAACAAGAAGGTAGTGAAGTATTTATAGAAAGACTGTTACAAAGTTGATCGATTCATTACTGATAAATATTTACTAATAAGGTATAGCTTGGTACATTAATAATAATCTTTAAGGAACTAAAGATATGGTTTAGCACTTTTAGAGCAGAAATTAAAAGATATCATTCTAGTGGCTCAGAATTCAAATGTTGTGCCTATCCACGTATTTGGAACCAGAAGGTAGTGAAGTGTTTATAGAAAGACTGTTACAAAGTTGATCGATTCATTAATGATACATATCTACTAATAAGGTATAGTTTGGTACATTAATAATAATCTTTAAGGAACTAAATATATGGTTTAGCACTTTTAGGGCAGAAATTAAAAGATATCATTCTAGTGGCTCAGAATTTGAATGTTGTGCCTATTCACGTATTTTGAACCAGAAGGTAGTGAAGTTTTTATAGAAAGACTGTTACAAAGTTTATCGATTCATTACTGATAAATATCTACTAATAATGCATAATTGGTCACATTAATAATAATCTTTAAGGAACTAAAGATATGGTTTAGCACTTTTAGGGCAGAAATTAAAAGATACCATTCTAGTGGCTCAGAATTTAAATGTTGTGCCTATCCACGTATTTTGAACCAGAAGGTAGTGAAGTATTTACAGAAAGACTGTTACAAAGTTGATAGATTCATTACTGATAAATATCTACTAATAATATATAATTGGGCACATTAATAATAATCTTTAAGGAACTAAATATATGGTTTAGCACTTTTAGGGCAGAAATTAAAAGATATCATTCTAGTGGCTCAGAATTTAAATGTTGTGCCTATCCACGTATTTTGAATCAGAAGGTAGTGAAGTATTTATAGAAAGACTGTTACAAAGTTGATCGATTCATTACTGATACATATCTACTAATAAGGTATAGTTTGGTACATTAATAATAATCTTTAAGGAACTAAATATATGGTTTAGCACTTTTAGGGCAGAAATTAAAAGATATCATTCTAGTGGCTCAGAATTTGAATGTTGTGCCTATTCACGTATTTTGAACCAGAAGGTAATGAAGTTTTTATAGAAAGACTGTTACAAAGTTTATCGATTCATTACTGATAAATATCTACTAATAATGCATAATTGGTCACATTAATAATAATCTTTAAGGAACTAAAGATATGGTTTAGCACTTTTAGGGCAGAAATTAAAAGATACCATTCTAGTGGCTCAGAATTTAAATGTTGTGCCTATCCACGTATTTTGAACCAGAAGGTAGTGAAGTATTTATAGAAAGACTGTTACAAAGTTGATAGATTCATTACTGATAAATATCTACTAATAATGTATAATTGGGCACATTAATAATAATCTTTAAGGAACTATAGATATGGTTTAGCACTTTCAGGGCAGAAATTAAAAGATACCATTCTAGTGGCTCTGAATTTAAATGTTGTGCCTATCCACGTATTTTCAACCAGAAGGTAGTGAAGTATTTATAGAAAGACTGTTACAAAGTTGATGGATCCATTACTGATAAATATCTACTAATAATGTATAATTGGGCACATTAATAATTATCTTTAAGGAACTATAGATATGGTTTAGCACTTTTAGGGCAGAAATTAAAATATACCATTCTAGTGGCTCAGAATTTAAATGTTGTGCCTATCCACGTATTTTGAACCAGAAGGTAGTGAAGTATTCATAGAAATACTGTTACAAAGTTGATAGATTCATTACTGATAAATAGCTACTAATAATGTATAATTGGGCACATTAATAATAATCTTTATGAAACTATAGATATGGTTTAGCACTTTTAGGGCAGAAATTAGATAGATACCATTCTAGTGGTTCTGAATTTAAATGTTGTGCCTATCCACGTATTTTGAACCAGAAGGTAGTGAAGTGTTTATAGAAAGACTGTTACAAAGTTGATAGATTCATTACTGATAAATATCTACTAATGGTGTATAATTGGGCACATTAATAATAATCTTTAAGGAACTATAGATATGGTTTAGCACTTTTAGGGCAGAAATTAAAAGATACTATTCTAGTGGCTCAGAATTTAAATGTTGTGCCTATCCACGTATTTTGAACTTGAAGGTTGTGAAGTATTTATAGAAAGACTGTTACAAAGTTAATCGATTCATTACTGATAAATATATACTAATATGGTATAGTTGGGCACATTAATTATAATCTTTAAGGATCTAAAGATATGGTTTAGCACTTTTAGGGCAGAAATTAAAATATATCATTCTTGTGGCTCAGAATTTAAATGTTGTGCCTATCCACGTATTTTGAACCAGAAGGTAGTGAAGTATTTATAGAAAGACTGTTACAAAGTTGATAGATTCATTACTGATAAATATCTACTAATAATGTATAATTGGGCACATTAATAATTATCTTTAAGGAACTATAGATATGGTTTAGCACTTTTAGGGCAGAAATTAAAAGATACCATTCTAGTGGCTCAGAATTTAAATGTTGTGCCTATCCACGTATTTTGAACCAGAATGTAGTGAAGTATTTATAGAAAGACTGTTACAAAGTTGATAGATTATTACTGATAAATAGCTACTAATAATGTATAATTGGGCACATTAATAATAATATTTAAGGAACTATAGATATGGTTTAGCACTTTTAGAAAAGAAATTAGAAAGATACCATTCTAGTGGCTCTGAATTTAAATGTTGTGCATATCCACGTATTTTGAACCAGAAGGTAGTGAAGTATTTATAGAAAGACTGTTACAAAGTTGATAGATTCATTACTGATAAATATCTACTAATGATGTATAATTGGGCACATTAATAATAATCTTTAAGGAACTATAGATATGGTTTAGCACTTTTAGGGCAGAAATTAAAAGATACTATTCTAGTGGCTCAGAATTTAAATGTTGTGCCTATCCACGTATTTTGAACTTGAAGGTTGTGTAGTATTTATAGAAAGACTGTTACAAAGTTAATCGATTCATTACTGATAAATATATACTAATAAGGTATATTTGGGTACATTAATAATCTTTAAGGATCTAAAGATATGGTTTAGCATTTTCAGGACACAAATTAAAAGATATCATTCTAGTGGCTCAGAATTGAAATGTTGTGCCTATCCACGCATTTTTGAACCAGAAGGTAGTGAAGTGTTTATAGAATGACTGTTACATAGTTGATCGATTCATTACTGATAAATATTTACTAATAAAGTATAGTTTGCCACATAAATAATAATCTTTAAGGATCTAAAGATATGGTTTAGCACTTTTAGGGCAGAAATTAAAAGATATCATTCTAGTGGCTCCGAATTGAAATGTTGTGCCTATCCACGCATTTTGAGCTACTAGGTAGTGAATTATTTATAGATAGACATTTTTCAAGTTTTCCGATTCATTACGGATAAATATATGCTAATATGGTCTAGTTGCACGCATAAATAATACTCTTTAAGGATCTAAAGATATGGTTTAGCACTTTTAGGGAAGAAAATATAACATTGCATTCTAGTGACTCAGAATAGAAATATATCGCTAGTAGAGGAATTCTGAGCCACTAATGATTATTTTCTCGTTATCAATGATATTACACAATGTTTATTAATTCTTTCTCATTAGCACATCTTGAATTATAATGAATACGCGTGTTTTCACAAAGAAAACATAAAATTTAGCTTGATTAGAATATTTGTTGAAGTGGCTCAATTTGCTATTTCAATGGAGGTCTATGTTCGATACGAGCCACTGTTTTTTAATATCCATTAAACTGAAATTTTTTTTATTTTTTTTTGTGCTCTATTTATTTATAATCATAATACATATATTTCTTGTTGACAAAATGTCATTTAGTAGGTATTTTTGAAAAGTGGCTCAAAATCAAAATCTTCAATTTTGAGCCACTTCCTTATTTTCTGAAATACCATCATTTTATTATTTTTTTATAATTTTATCTCATTTATAATGCAATCTAAATAATATATTAAAATGTTAACTTTGTACAAAGTCTGTAAGACCTAAAATTGAAGTGGCTCAAAATCCGCATTTACTTAACCTACTCCAAATTGTTCCCCAATAATATTATTTGATCTATGGAATTAATGTTCAACTTATAATAGGGAATAGGTTTTTTGCTTGTATTTTACTCAGGGCCCATTTTGCTGAAACTTGTGAAGTATTTGCTGAGTTATCTTATTCTGTTAGCATAAACAATTAATATTGAAAGATGGAATAATTCAATATTGATGGTACAAGATAACCCAAATATCTCCCATACTCTGCAGACAGGCAGTGGGTTGTAGACAGCAAGGAAAATTCCTTGACCATTTCTTTGAGACTAACCCAAAATGCAGAAAATAAATTGTTTGCAATCAGAGAAGTTTTTGTCATAAATCCCCTAATTTGGTATTTTTTGGCATTATAGGTTGTCTGGTGATCAGTTTATTTGTAAAATTCTATAAAGTATGGTAAGAAAGTGGTCAATGTAGAAAGATTGTGATTAACACAGATCGCCACATTTAGGATATTTAAAAAGATATTTTTTTTATCTCTTTAAAACATCACATCTGTATGCTTCATGTAAGATTAATGGGCATCCATTGAGTGTTATTATATAATAAATAATTTGTTAGCTAAATGTTTTACAACTTATAAGAATTGGTTTGGGAATAAAATGTGTGTCGTCATACATGCCATACTTTCAAACTTTTCTTCTCATAGTTTAAACTCAATTTATATAATATTATTTTATAATTTCAATTGTTACATATATAAGAAATAAAGAATATATTCACTTAGAAGAAGATTACAAAATTACAATAAATGAATAACATACAATTATTAAGTTTTTATTTATCCCACCAACTAAATTAATATTGCAATCAATAATTATTAGAAGTACTAAAATTCCTAATCCACAAAATAGGAGTTTAAATATTTCCAGAAAATTGTATTTTTCCCTCAACTTTTTTCTATATAATTATCTTATTTCATACTTCATTGAAAACAAATCAGACAATCAGAGATGCGTTTTCAGATCTAATGTTGACCACTTGACCATAACACGAACTGAGAGGAATGAAACGTTCTTTGTTCAATTCTGTGCACGTAGACCATTTTAAATTAATCACAAGTAGTGAAAAGTGGAGAAGTCTACGTTTTGGCATAGCATGTTGCCAAAGAAAAACACAAAGTCTACGTACATACACTATTAACAATCGACCTAATTAAAGTGATTAATCGATTATTAATACGCGGAAAAAAGTTAACTTAATAAATTCATAAATATAAATTTAACTTTATATAACTTCAACTTTATAACTTTAACTTTATATAAATCAAGGAAGGGATGTTAGGAAATACAATTCTAAATTTACGATTCAGTGCTAAAAACACGAATTCCATTATAATCAGCTTCGACCAAGCCGCTTGTTTAAATTCTGAAAGGCATTTTTGCCACACAGAATCCAGGAAAATAGCTTGTTCCTTGGCCTTCAGTTTACTCTATAAAACGGAGCTGAGAATATCCCAACTCGTTCAGTAGTCCCATCAATCATCGAACGTGCTTAACTCTAGTGTCCAAGAAAGTTGATCAGCGAACACTTGGATATCATTCTATAAATTTCCTCTGTGTTCCTATTAAAATCTGTGCCGATAGAAGATAAACTATAATTTAATTATTGTGCTTCGACTAATCTTGTTCAGCTAATAAAAACCACTTCATAATAGAATCGTTTATTTTACAAGGGACATATACAACTTTGTTCAAGTGTATTGAACATGTTGATTCATTATATTAGAATTGTGTTAAAATTGTTTTATCATCCACATGCAATAAATAAATTGAATTGAATAAGAGCCCAGTGAATTGTTATCTAATTAACTGAAAAATTTAAAAGAAGACTAAAAATTACCCGCAAATTAACCAGTGTGTCTAATTCTAATAAGAAGCACCAGGTTAATATACACCAATTGACTTAAAGCATCATTTTACCCTTCAATTAGTACATGGATGCATAAAAGTTATTCAGTGAATGCTGTATCGAAATTATTTGTTTCGGGTAATATACAGTAAAAGAATTAATTTAAATAATTCTAAGTAGAACATTATAATTTTATTAAACAGTACTAGCAAAACCCAGGGCCGGGAAAAAGCCTAGGGAATGTAACACTTTTTTTTATTTCATACGAGTCAGTCCTTAGTAGGCAAGCAGTCAATTGGTATCCTTAAAGGCCAGGAGGTTCAGAAACTTAACCAAGGTGCACCGTTAATTGGGCCCTTGGACAATTGGGCTCCAAAACAATTGAGCCCAGAAAAATAATTGGGAAGAAGTCACAATTAATAGAAAAGTGTTACGTTGTTTAATATTACTAGAGAAGTGACAATATTATCTTTGAAATATGCTTTATATTCTTTAAAAATATGTTTATACTTTTTTATTCGATTGATATACTTGATAAAGTAACTAAAAAATATATTTCTATTTCATAACGAGAATATTTTTTTCATGTTAGAAATATTTTTTATTTTAAATATGTTAAAGACTATATTTTTATGCAAAACGCATATTGTCACAACACTAGTTATTACAACAGAAAGGGTCCTTATATGAGTTAATTCAGTAAGCTCTAAAAAACCAAAGCAAATAATATAAATTATTGTCTTGGGGCCTATTTGTTCGGGGCCCAATTGTCCTGGGCCCAATGGTATCGGACCAATTGTCCTAGGCCCCAATTGTCTTTCCACGTTAACCAATATAGGCTATGTTTATCTCGGGCTGGCCACCTCATCATATTCAGTATGAACTCTGTGCTCTGATATATAATACAACTATTAGAAAAAGAACCTCACTCTTTAACCAATATAACTAATATCTTTTGTTATAAATATAAGTTAACATAAATACTTAGATTCGAACTAATATCCTTTTGATTCATAAAAAAAGTATTTTCACATCCTGTACAATCAGTATTAGGTCTGATCAACGTAGAAAATCCATGATAAAAATTATACACAGGGTGTGACAGAATTACATGCTACGTAAAATAATTAACTTTATGATAACTTTTAGATCTAGAGAAGTCTTCTGATTTCTGAAAAATGAAACTGAATTTATTTATTTTTTGTATGTATCCAAAAAAAGGTTTCATAAAATGAGATACTTTTTATTATAAATGTTGAAAATGCAGTTCAAGAAAATCAAAGGGCGTCGTTTAGCTGTCGTTCTAGCCGGCTTAGACTTTCTTTCTAATCATTGGGGAGAAATTTAAAACAAATGAAATATTATCCATACATACATCAACTGCGCAACCACCATATTACAAATAACTGACCACCAGAACCACTTTGACTCAATTATTTTTTCTAATATTATATAATTATTCATAACACCAGTGACCAATCGCTGGCTTCCGGTCGGTGATAATAATCGATTGTATAAAATCATATTTCTACGACGTTAAAATTTATGATTTGACGAAAATATAATCGTAATTTCTCATGATAAATTAACGATTTAGTCGATTGGTTTTATGTCAGATATTCACGAAATAATTATATTTATCGCAGAAGAATAGATACTTTAGTGGTCATTGCGCTTTAAGAATTGCAGAAATATTTCACGTAACAAGTTTTTTCATATAATTGAGCTAACAATTCACGCAGAGAGAGCAAATAAGCATGTCATCGCGAGGCTGTTTTATGACGCCATTATCACGAAGAATGGAAGAACTGAGCAGATGCAGTCATGTTCTATTTAGGTACTGTTTTTGATGCTCTTCGAGTTCTTATTTTATTTTAATCACAAGTTATTTTATGATATAGTACTAAAAAGTAATAGTGGGACCATTGAAGATTAAGAATTGTCCTTTCTTTCCACCTTAACACTTTCACCGCAACTCGAAAAATGACGGAAATTCCAAACCAGCATCATTGTTTTATTTGAAGACATGTAAAGTTGTTTTATTTGTTTTTTTAACATATTTTTCTGTTATTTCTAGTCATATATATGCAACATATTTTTACAAATTATATATTGCTATTTTAATTCCTTAGTTTTTCAAAACTAGTCTTTTGAAGTATTCAATATATGTTGGAGAAAATTCAATTTTCAAAAATTACAAAAAAGTGTTCTTGTTTACCACTGGTGGTACATGATGCCGGGTGAACGAGTTAGCTGTGTACCACATGTGGCGCACGTTGCCGTGAAAGTGTTAACTATCAATCTATATTATTCTGAGATGTTAGACTTTTTTTCCTAATACCTAAAATCTTCTCAGTCGTACCAATTTAACATCGATAGAATACTCAATAAGTTTGATGTATTAGTATTCATCTGAAGAGCAATCAGTATCCTCTTTCTACCAATCAAGTTCTAGCGCTTTTAGAGATAAAATCAGATAAATTTATATTCCGTTCATTTCTTGCACGCTTTGGATTATATGATTACTTCATATATATTTTCTATCCCCTTACCATTATTTTTTCTCTGAGTTATCATTGTATAAATTACCTATCATGTCAATTCAATGAAATAGAACCTTTTCGATGCTTTACTCTGTAATATTTAATTTATTTACTTGTTGTCATTCTTTCCATTATTATTACCTCTCAAGGTGATTTTCTCTGTCTTATAACTAACAAAATGAAGAATAGTTTCTTTTATTCATTTCTAAACAATTCCTTAGGGAATATGTTCTGAAAAATTATTGGCTATCTTCATGAAGCTCAATGCAACCTTTTTTAATTTGAAGAACTAGTGAATTTTGCCAAGAGAGAAAGCTATAGTGGGGTCAACGAAGATTAATATGAGACACCACTCAATCTTTATGAAACAAAAAAACTTTCACTGGCTCTTGTAAATGAATAAAGTTACAGATGAATTCACGCAAATACTTTAATCAATAATAACTATAATTTTGAACGAAATATTCGTAGTGGAATTCTACTTCCAGACATGTTATATATTGTCGAATTGTGCTGTAAGAAAAAATCATGGCGGTACCATAGAAAATTATCTATGGACCCCACATATGGCCTTCACGGTACATGGAAAACTGCCCGGCGGAAAACTGGCATGCTGAAAACTGCCGAAGCGGAAAACTGCTAGGCGTAAAACTGCCGAAGCGGAAAACTGCCAGTGACTTAATGACTTTAGTTAATAATTACATTTTAATTTATAAAAAAGCTGTTCGCCTTTCGTAAAGGAATTACGGGGACATTCATTTTTACTTAGTATATAGAACCAAAATAATAGTTGAATGTAGACAAATTTATTAGAAAAATATATAAAATATATAATTATATAAATATTAAATAAATAAATCAAATACAATATAGAAATTAGAAACTAAAATATTTCTTAGAAGTAAAAAAATACATAAATTCCCATTAAGTGACTGGCAGTTTTCCGCCTGGCAGTTTTCCGGACACCGGCCCCACAACACAATTTATAATTGGGTATTAACCTGATATAAATTTTAACATTCAAGGTATATGTATATATCAAATGAACTTAGCATTAAAGTAAAAACTATTCGCAAACAATTGATATTATAGAAGCATAAGTATCTTTTTTTTTTTCGAAGTTATAGGATGAGCCACTAATAGGACTGAGAGGAAGTTATAGTGGGCCATACAAGATTATGTTACGACTTAATCTACCATAGCATTCATCATTACTTCCTTTATGGATATTGATTAAGTTTCACAATTTATCCAATTCATCCAATTTACAGTTTTTCCTACACTATCGCAAAAATGGGATAATTATACTCTCAATATTATTTTTTGCTTATAATATTTCTATTCCTTATTCAATAGGTGTTAATAAGAATAAATATATATGTATTGTGCGATTATAATGTACCAATAGAGTTTTACATAATAATGTAGTTTCGATGAATATTCTATTCAGTTACTTCTCAGTTGAGGTTATATATATAATATATTACGTCAATACTATATACCAATATCATATCGTAAATAATTATTATTATGGTTAAAGATTAAATATAGAATAAATGATTATTATATTGTAAATGTAAATAGTGTTTTTCTCTTGCAAATCTCAATCGAAGTAGAAGTCTTCTGCTCATTCACCAACAAAAGGACCAAATTCACCCTGAAAATGAAAAAGAAAAATAATGTGTATAAATTCATTAAAGGTAGTAATACTACCTAGTAATACACTATCTAGTAATACACTACCTAGTGATGTACTAAATAGTTAGGAGACGCATCTGAACATCCAGTATAAGAATCTTACCTGTCCAAACTGTTCCCTCTGTCTCTTGGTCAGTCTCCTCATGGATTTTTTCTCGTCCCAATTGAGAGTGTTGTTGAAGTACATCTCGTTGATGTAGTCCAGGAAACTGTAGTAGGTTGAGATGAGATAGAATTGATTTGACTTGTGACAACTTAATTTAGAACAAAAAAATGGAAAACTAGAGCATTCGTTTTTTTTTTCAATGTTGTTTATTTTTCATGTTATGTAATTATTATTATGTTATGTAATTATTGTTATGTTATGTTGGGTAATTATCATTATGATATGTAATTAACTAATTATTAATTCACTACTTTAATGTACACATAAACTTAAATAAGTTGCACTTTAATATTTCAATATTATTTCAAAGAAAAATAGCTCTATTAATTAACTGAAATAGTTCGTTTCGAATAATAATTTTTGCCAATTAAAATATTTATCAAATACTGACGAGTCCATCTTATCAGGTAAGTCCGTCAGCTTCTCCTGGTCTGAGCCCTTGTTTGAGGTTAACGTAGGTTTTAGAGCGTCCTTTGGAGGAGCTGTACCACTTTTATTTTTACGTATCAAGCCTGGAAAGGAGAAGTGATCCAAAATATAGAAAACATTATAGGATAGTAGACATTAATTGTAAACAGTATATGATAATAGGAATGATTATAGTAAACAGTACATATTACACTCCTGTCAATAAAACAGTTTAGGATCGTAGAGGAAATCTTGATGAACAGAATTATATTCTATATGCGAGTTGTGGAAACTAGTCAAACTACGTCATAAGATGAATATCACATTTTATCACCATAATGTTGAATTTATGTCCTATAATTTATTGAAATAAAAGCCTACATATCATTTTACTCGGAGTCATGCTTGGTGTACCAAAATAGAGATTCCATATATAAGTCCCAAATTACTTGATCTGATTTACTTTGATTTAGACACTGATAACAAAAATAATTGTATTCCATATATAAATCGTAATGCTAAACAGTTCTCAAGTTATTACCTCTGAAGGTTTTCCAAATGAATTCCACCATTTGGAAGTCGTCAGGCTGCTTCATCATGTCTCTCTTTACTTGTTCAAAAGACTGAATGATGAGAGTGAGTAGCAAGTTCACAAGAACCTGAGAGAACGAGGAGTCATTCGATCAGTGATTATTTCAACTATTTATAATTATAGGTAAATATCATGAGAGTAAGGAAATTGCTAGTTTCAAATGTTAGTAAATTTTCTATGGTACAGAATTCAACGTACCAACCTGCTTTAAATTTTTTATTTTAAATAATATCTATCAACTTAATTGATCATAGGAGGAAGAAGAGCATATAATTATAAACTTCATCAATAATTTATAATATTATATGTTTGAAGATATAAGTAATGATTATATGGTAAACATAGATCAGCCCTTATAAAGTACAGTATCTCATTCATAAAAAAATTCATCTGAAAAGACAATCAAAAGATTACAAGTCACTTACCCAGGAGTTGCAGAGAACGAATACGAAGAAGAGCAACGGTACGAGTGGGTTAGCAGCTCGCATCTCCTGGAAATCGAACTTCCCTGAAAAGAAAATTATTGGGGTAAACTTTGATACATTCATTAGGTTTTCTTCTCAGAAAGAAACTCTGTTGCCTCTGAAAATCAAGGAGATTGACCACTTTCTCTTAAATATTCTCCATAACTTTCTCTCAGAATATTTGCATTCAACAATTTTTTATTTAATTTATTTTTATTGTATACAAACAATTTTCATAAACTAAAAACTTCATATAAATTTGAATAATTTCTATGAATTCGAACAATTTTCAAAAATTCAAAATTAATTCAACCCCTTTTCATTCGATCAAACCATTTAATCAATTTTAATCAATTCAGAAAATTTCCTCTTTTTGAACAATTTTCATCAATGGAAGAGTAAATATCAAATGAAGTTTTAATGGGCAAATAAATATTATAAAAGTAATTCGTTATGATTTTGCAAGAGATATACTAAGAGCTGGTTCGTGCGAACCAGTGTGTAGATCACTGAGTAAAATTTTGAGGGTTGAGGGGTAAGTATAAATTTAGTTTAATTCTATCCAAACACTTTTCATCAATTCAAAAATATTTAATTAATTAAAAAATATTTCATCAATTCAAAAATATTTCATTAATTCAAAAATATTTCATCATATCAGTTACTTTCTATTCAAACTATATTCATCAATTCAAAAATATTTCATCTTATCAGTTACTTTCTATAAACACAATTTTCATCAATTCAAAAATATTTCATCATATCAGTTACTTTCTATTCAAACTATTATCATCAATTTAAAAAAATTTCTTCATATCAGTTATTGTTTTATCATTCAATTAACTGATCGTCTCACCAAGAATCAACTGATCGAATCACCAAGCATCAACTATTATTGAACGACTCACCAAGCATCATGCTGAAAGAGGTCTCAATGGCAGTGACTATGTGATAGAAGTCATCCACAGATTTGTGCAGGAGAACATAGAACAGGAACACGAAAGAGAAGAAGCACAGGAAGAAAGCTATCATGAAACCGCTCAGATCATCCCAGCACTGACGCAGAGTTGCTGACAATATGCCTGTGGTATAGAATATTATGGTAATAAATGCATAAAAATGTAAAAAATATTCTCTTTAATTCTCCTTAAGCTGCAAGGACTTTTAAGGTTTGTTTTCAGTAGTGAACGGAATTCTTGTACATTTTCCATCGAACTATGCTATGAATTATGAGTAACCACAATAGCTTTTTTGAAAATTAAATAAATGTCATGAAAGAAGAAAGTTATTGTAAAACCACAAAAGAATAAAATGGAGTCTATTTAATCTTCTATCGTCCAACCCTACTTTTTCTCTCTTTGAACGATGTATCTGCTATGTAAAATTTCAAAATTTTATTGTATATATGATTATTATAATTAGTTTCTACATATTATAGTTACACAATTCAGAAAGTTATATGGAAGACAGACTAATTGAAATTATTAAAATTATATCAATCACCAATCTTCTTGTTGAATCTGAGGATCTTGATGAACTTCAACATTCCGACAAAAACCATGAAGGCGAGGGTGTAACTGTAGTACTCGTTGAGAGTCACAGCATAAGTTAGTCTGATGTACCCGTTACCGTAGGTTCTACTGAATGTCTTCAGCGCCTTATCAGTCTCTATTTGCCTGGAAAACAAACCAACGAAGGATATTATCTAACATTGAGAAACTTGTTAATTAACGGAATAAAGCGTTCATTGATAAATGAAATAAATGAAGGTTAAATGACTGATTATAAGGATAAAATTTCATATATTACTGATAAATAATATACAATTAAATTAGTAATTACAAGGAACCGGGAGGTAGAACTCAGAAAGAAAAGTGGCTACATGAACAAAGTCTCATTGTTTCAAGAACACGGAAAAGCTACTACGTGCTTACATTCACTATTTCATATAATATTACGAGACATCAACTAAATAGAGATCAAAATATAAGCAAACGTATTTGAAAGTTTAATGTTTTAATCATTAACTATATGAATTTTAAATTCAAAATTGACACTAGAATGAAGTAAGGTTAATCATTATAGGAGCCATATAGTAAGTTATTATGATGCCAATCACGATTGAATGGGGAAGTCTTACTAATCTTCGAGAGCGACTACAAAATTGTTTAAATATACCTATCGGTAATTGAATTAAAAGAAAAAGGTAATTCCTAAATTAGTAATTTGTGAGTCCTAACAGGATCTATCTACCACTTAGAATCAAAACTCAACATTAATCACGCTTATTCCTGCTCAAATTCTACTTGGATACAAATCTATTGGACCGTAAATCCGTTATCAATCAAATGTTAGATATTATAATATTTTACCTCCAATTGTTAACATAGAGCAGATTGTACAATTTTGTTTGCTTCTGTATATACAAACCTGAATACATGGAGTATGATCGCAGCGTAACAAGCTATAATCATCATAATCTCAGCGTAAGTCCAGTAGGAGTCGAAATACTTCCTTTTCTTCTTGTACAGTAGGAATAGTTCTCTCAACGTGAAATAAATGGTGAAAACAGCGAATAGTATCTGCACAATGAAAATGAAGAATTGGCTCTGCTGGTTCTGCGTAAGACGCACGCCATCGAACCTAAGAGAAATATAATCATCACTATTTTGCTATTAATTATTTTCTAATATCACCATTTTAAATACTGTGGTAATAAAATGAGTAAATATATAGAGATTTAATTATATTATTTTTGTCAGTAAAATTTAAAAGTTGTATAGAATATTTGAAAAATATTTGCAACTTCATTTTTTTGAAGTTTTTATTAGTATGCTGGCAGCGAATCAGCTGTACATGTAGATTTTAATACTCTAAGTAGCTTCCCAGAGATAGAAATAAGATGGAGTCATCTAAGCGTACCTTATGATATAATAATTGCCATAACTTTTCTTTCAATATATTGTCTAATAAATCTGAATTCTTTTCAACATCATGCAAGAACTTACACAGAGAGAAAATTACGTTGGAACAATAAAATATGATAATATCACAGGGTTACTGCAATGTTTAAGACCCTTAGATAAGAGTCTTAGAAATAATTTCTCACCTGTAATTTGGTGCTATTCCGCCACCCGGCAGAAACTCTGCCATCAAAGTAGCGACCCCAAAGAGGTTGGCCTAGGGAACAAAGTACAACTTTTTATACCTATAGGGTAATCACTCTATAACCGGACAATCGTAGTAGCAGGAAAGTGAGCATAAATAGTAGTTTGATAACCAATTAAACAATTAGATCACATTGCTATGTTATTATAGGTATGCTGTTCGAATTTCCTTCACTTTCAATTGACTGCTAATAAATGACTTGGTATTTATATTTTAAATTAGAGATAGGTAAACAGTTTCTGTGCCATTGGAATTTTAATATCAATGTAACTTCAAAAGTTAAAGAATTGATTCTGTATGTACGACGTACGTCATACCAATTTTCTTCAATTTTAAAAACTTTTATCAATAACTAAGAGAGAAAGTTACGGTGGAACTATCAAACATTTTTTCTTAACCTAATTAAAAAAAATTCAGCCCCGTCATAACTCTCTCACTCTTAACCCTTACCCCAGAATTGTATGTCGAGAACTCGATGAGAATTGATCTGGTGAGGTGATCAATCCAGTGCTTCCTTTGCAAGTACGTGAACAGTTTCAGCAGCAAGTCTGTCTTAGCTTTCAAATGAATGACGTAACCTCCACCACTGTACCTGTATTAGATAAAAAATTAAATAGAGTGAGGCATAGGTCAGTAATACAATCTCAGAATTTTGAAATTATAGAAGATAATGAAAATAAGGAAAAGGAATTATAAAAAAGTTGGATGACGCATGATTGGTTGAATCATCTTTATTAATCCTATCAATAATTGATGAAATTGAATTACATACATAAAAGTAGAAAAATACATATAAAATATTACATGTATTTAATAATTACTTCCATGTTATAAATATTTTCAATATTAAATATTCTTTTTTTTTTCAAATAGAATTTTTAATCACTCACATCTTGCAAGAAATGAATAGATTCTACAATGATTGACTCTTATAGAATTTTGATCGAAAGCTATCGTTTAATATGGGACAGAAATACCCTCACTAAAGTTAAACAATCATTTAATGAAAATAGCATTGAAGTCTCATAATAAAAAGGAAAGATAGGGCCATGGTAGTTTAAGTAGAATTTCTTGTTAATCTTCTATGGCCCCGTAATAACCCTGAGAGGCCAATGTTTCGAATAGCGATTCACTTACCAGTCTCTCTGACCCCAGAAAGGTAAAGCGTCAAGTTCATCTGGAGTTGAATATCTAAAAATAAGGAGAGAATTATATTCAATTCTGTGTTATCTACTTTATTTACATATTTTCATCTAGATTATTTTTTGTACAAAAATAAAAAAGTATAAATTTAGAAAAGTGTAAAAATTGGGATTTATATGAAAAAAATATATTCCGATAGAGGATAAGCAAATTATGTTGCAATAATTTTCCTGAACATTAGGAAAAATTATTTCTAGGGTGCTATTGTTATACAGTTTATTTTAACTGATATTGAAGTAATTACCTTCTACTTCATTAACAAATTATTAATAATGAATTACTTGCATAAATAAAGAATATTAGTTACATTCTATATGGTACTAGATCAAATAGTTGCTGAAAATTCGTCGCGGACAATCCGTCGTAGAAAATTCGTCGCGGACAAATAGATTTTCTCATTTATCTAATTATAACTCTCGATGTAGATTATTTTTTTCTGACCTGAATTCAGTGATCCTGCATCCTTTCTTTCCACCCGTACCATTTTTGGGAAGTTTCCAGCCAGCACAGTAGCTGTGAGTTTCTTCATTTTCTATCTGCGTGTAGCTCGTACAGTCTACCGTCATGCCCCTCATTGCAACGGGTACACTGTTCACAATTTAAAACATAAATGAATAGAGAACTATTTTGATGTTAGACTTTTCACTAAAATTAAGTTTTCAAAAATATCTGCTGAAAATGTTTTCCTTA
Source organism: Caprella mutica (assembly GCA_947561585.1). NCBI lineage: Eukaryota > Metazoa > Arthropoda > Malacostraca > Amphipoda > Caprellidae > Caprella > Caprella mutica. The sequence continues at coordinate 106,875 of CANNZV010001751.1, read as the reverse complement.
AATAGCAAAATTTTTATATAACCCCAAATTGTTGAAGTTGCAAATTTTCGAAATTAATTACGATTTAAATAACTTGCATTTACTGAAAACAGATTTTGCATTAATGTTTTACATCGTAAGAGTTCATCCCTAGAATAATATAATATGTAGGTATCTTCTTGCAGAGACAAATTACTTTGGTATTCATTACTTATATTATAAAAAATATTTTTTACAGAATTTGAAATTTGTTCCTTTGTACTGTTTTTAAATATGTCAATAAAATAATAAATTTTAATGAAAATCTTAATTCGGTCTAGAGGGTTCAATTTACAGTTATTAGAATAAGGTAACTAGAAAAAATGTATGGGTACAAATTTGCAGCGAATGAAGCTGGCGTTTTTTTTTTTTTTTTTTTTTTTTTGATGCTGCAAACTTTCGCCACATAATTGTTTTGTATAAAAAAGTAAAATGTTATTAATCTAACTGTGGATTCAGTAATGTTATCAGAGGTTATTAAACTCAACGTTGAAGGTTTTTTAGGTGTCAAGCTTTCGAATAGAAAGATTTTTATTCATTATCAGGAGAAAGGTGGAAAAACAAGACCCAACAATGAATACAATATGTATAATTTTAATAACAAAAAAAGTTTAAATGGTATTAACTGGTATCATGGATTCCAAATCCACAAAATACAGCAATTTATAAATTTACGACAGCAACGCCAATTTTGATATTTATATAATAGCCTTGCCTTAACAACCATCTTATTACCTTCGCAAATTGCGGAAAGTTATGTTATAGTTGCCATTTATTTATTTGTAACTTTTTTATTCACATAACCACTTAACTGAAAAACTATTCAACCAAATTACCGGAAATTTGGTCCGGTATTTTTGGTCAATATCCAGTAATCATATGATTAGATTTTGGTAGCGACCAGGTTATAAGTCAAGTTCATTTATAACTCAGTAACTCAAAAAGTGTTCAACCAAATTGCCTGCAATTTGGTGGCACTGGGACAAATAATAATTATCCAGGAACCAGTAATTATATTTAGAGAATGACCAAGTCAATGGTCAAGATCAAGATCATTTATAACTCAAAAAGTATTCATCTAAATTAACTGAAATTTTATGGGACGGTTGGTCATTATCCTGGACCATTTGATTAGAATTTGAGAATGATCGGGTCCAAGATAAACATAATTTATAACTTAAGGATTTTTGGATGGTGAAAATCATTTATAAGCGGTAGCGAAGGAAAGCGCATTGCGAGTGCCCATCATCTAGTTGACTGTGATTTAAATCGTTTCATTCTTCAAACAATACCTTTATTCTCTTTCTAACTGAGCACTCACGGACAGGTGTTTTTCTTTGCCCGTATTTGACGTATGGTCGGATATCCCATAATCCTGTTGGCCTGATCATTCAAGAAGCCTCTCAGCTGATAAGGAGCCTTGCCGTTATAGTGAACATCGGCTCGAAGGAACGGGAAAAAGTGCTTATGGAGATATTCCCACAAGGTGTCACTATCCAATACCTGTCAGAAAGGAGCAAATTACACACTGAAAAGAATAACTCGATTGTTGTCTTTACAACAGGTCATACCATGGCATGATGAAAGGTCACTGTTCTATTTCACTATATGATGACACGATAAATGAGTATACAGGAATCAATATATATGAAAGTTAGAAAAGGGGTAAATTAATGGATTGAACCAACATTTTGAATATTAACCAACATTTCATCCTAAAAATTACATATGCACTATAAATCAAGAGCTATTACTTGCTGTTTTACTTATTAAATAAATCAAAAATATATGAGAATGAAATATCACCTAATATAGGAAGAGTGACCAATTACTCACCCTGTTGAAGTCAGATCCGTCAATGAAGCCATCGTGAATGAAGGAATGGCGTAAGTTCTCCCTCAAATACCAAGCATTTGCATCCCTAAAAATGTAAGATAAGACGAAATTACACCAATAGAAATAACTTATAGGAGAATATAGCAGTACTTGGACACTCATAGCACTTGAAATGTGGATGTCAACTTTGAACCCGATTAGTTACTGACCAATTTTAAGACCCACTTTTCATGACATGAATTTCCAAGTGCTGAAGCACTACCTAAAGGCCTGAATACATTATACAATCAAAGGCGACCTTTACCTGTGACTATAGGTCAGCGTCAAGAGCACCCAAATGAAAACTGCATAAACAGCCAACTCTTTCATAATTTCATGCATTTCTTTCTCTTGTTTTCTCTTCTTTGCAAGTCTGGCAACAGTTTCAGGATCTGCAGTTTCGTGCTGCATTTTACCTTTCTTACGTCCCCCTGCAATATGAAATATCCGCTTCATTGAGAAACGTACGTGTGCATTGACTCTGTATAAATTTACAAAATGCCATGCTAATTATATACTAAATTATTCAAGATAAAATACAAGTGATAATTGTGCATAGACGCAGAGTCAAAAAAATAGACAATATAAAATAGATTTCTATTTCTATTCATCATATTCATCAACTGCATATATCAATAGTATGCTATTCAAATTATGAATGCACAATTATAATGTTTGTGATCGTACTTTCATCATAGAGCCATTCCTGGTCGGGAAGAAGAGTTGGAGGTTTCTCATCATGTTCCACATCATCTTCATCCAAATCTTTGGCTTTGCAAACAGAGCTGAAGAATATGGTGATGAGGAAAATCTGGAAATGGATATTTTGATGTGAGGAATATGATATTTAGTGCATACTTATAATATAGGTTTCCTGGGTCTTGAGAACATTTCAAGTCCTCATATTTACTTGACTAAGATTGGTAGTGAGATGATTCTAGAACTTTTTTTTTCAATTAGCTATTTTTATTGAAATCCTAATGTATTTAGTATTTTCTTAATATTCAATATAAAAATGTGTTCAAAACTACAATAATTTCATAAGATGAACATACTTTCAGTGGTTGAAAGATAAGCACGGAGGCAAAGAAGGACAAAGCCATCGATGTTAACCACATGGCAGTTTTATTCGCACCCATCATGATTGCATACATGAGCAAGAAGAATACAGAGGCTAATATGATAACAATCACAAGCAACCAGGCAATGTATGCACAGAAGAACGGCAAACCAAACTTCTTTTTTGGTTCTTTTTTCTTGAATACCAATTTCTTGAGATGTTTTTCCGGGATAACTTTCTTCGATTGGTCGTCTTCTTTTACCGCAACTACCTCAGTTATTTCACTATTTTCTTCTTCAGCTAGAAAACGGATTTGCATATGCATTTTTTATCATTAAAGTGTTCATACTGTTATAGTATTACAACGATATTTCAATTTACAATTTCTCTTTAACACAATAGTTCATAATACAATTATATTTTTTCCACAGATTTAGTTATGGCGGATATTAAATGGATTCTTCTCTAGACTAATTAGTACCAGACCATAGCTTCCACTCTGTAATATATATTTGGTTATTAAGTCGATGAAGTGAAACTAGCTTTAATTTTGGCACATGTTATAAGATAAAATTGTCAGTTTACCTGTTTCATTTTGTTTCTTCTCTTGCATCTCTTCAATGGCCAAATCTAATCTGCTGTCTCTAAGAACTCGAGGTTTCGAGTACTTGAAGAGAAAGACAATGAGCAGAGTTGGGAGGAACACTATCATGTCACAGAACAAACCAACTCCGGCCTATTGAAAAAAAATTGAAAACAGCTGGTTAATAAGTTATGAAGAACCATCGCAGATGTAAAGTGGGATTCTCACTCAATCCTTTAATACCAGACTAAAAATGTCTTCATATAGAAATGAACTATATTCATAATATTAATTCATGATGTTCCCTTCATCGTAAGTTATGTATACTAAATGATTAATAAATTTGAGGAAAATTATCTAAAACATGATCCACTGATATACAGAGTCAGAAGTCACGTATATACTGAGGTATGAACATCAATTCGGATTAGTTAAAGAAAAATAGGAGCACAAAAAGGGAATTTAATAATATATAACACTTGCAAATGAATATAAACCTAAAACACATTTTTGAAGATTGTAGCCATGTACTTACAATTACTGGTTAACCATAATTATATTACTATCGAGTTTAGATTCTTAAACTGGCATTAGGTCAGTTTAGAAGATGAGATCAAGAGGGAACCTACTAAGCTTTCTATTGCTCTATCATATCTTTGAACATGTGCACAATAAAGTACCTCAACTTTGGTTATGTTGAAGGGTCCAATGCTCAGTTCAATTTCTCTTGTGGTGTCAGCAATCATCGAATAGAAGATGGCGTTAACCAGCATGGTGAGGAAGAGCATTGCCCAGCAAGTACCTACCCTCTGACATCTGAGTGATGAAATGAGCGGTTAATACACACAGGGCCAATATGCCCAATGCATAATTATTTCATCTCGATACTATTTATTCGTATTTACATACAAAATATAGCTTGTATTTCAACCCAAATAGTTAAATTTAATTCAAAACACACGTTTTCTATTTTATTAATTCTATAAGAATTAGTTTAATTTAAGCTTTTTAGATACAATTATTATATTCTGAAAGCATCTATAATTGAAATTAATTATAATTATAGATTAGAATATTTAAGCTACATATAAATAATTTATTCTGCATATACCCAGGAACAAATTGTGGTGGACCTAATAATAATAAGCAGGCTGTTACATGACGTTACTTGATGTAAATAGATAAAACTCACCGAGTAAATCTTGACCTGAAAGACCGACAGAATATTGAGAGCCAAAGATGGTTTTCTGCTATCGATTGAGCCCCTACATTCTTACACAAGTGCTTGAATGACTCTTTGTCTTCGCTCAACGCAGTGTACAGGAACCTGTCGATCTGAGTATCGATTTGTAGCAGTTTTTCATGATTAAACGAACATTTTTATCAATTATAAGTTAACTATTGTACAATTTATATTCCTCAACCATAGACACTTTGAAAATAGATCAGACCTATCCTAGAAAAGATGGAAAGACCAAAACATCAAAAAAAAATTATTACAAATAATAATAATTTAAATCCCTTCTTGTTATTCGAAGATTAGATAATTTTACTGGAAGGCTGGAGTTCGATTCATGATGAACAAATTCAATTCTTTATCTTTTTTTAAAAATATATTACTTTTTTATGTTCAGGTCTTTTCATTTTCATCCTTAGTTATCTCAAAATCGTCAATTATAACAATAAGCCATATGGGTATTACCGTTCCCGGTTTTTCCACACTGAGCCAATCGTCGCAAATGAATTCGAACTTGTCTCCCGTTTGAACATCTCTTACGACAACGTAATTCAAGAACCACGAGCCATTTGGTCCTTTGCCAGAATTATCATGCCATATTCGCAGGTAGTTCATTGGTCCGAGAGGACTGAAACCAGAAAAAAATGCCTAACTGAAGGGAATTTTTGGTGTCGTTAATTTTTTTACAATTAGCACACTGCATATTGAGAGGGTATCTCAGGCACTAGCATTATAACATTTCACCTGAGTTATTATTGTAAATATCTTTTGTCTCACCCATTGCATGCCATCACGAAAGCATTTTTGTCATTTCTTCTGAAGATTGTCCGCCTCTCATCAGAGAGAGTCATAATCTCACTATCTGCGTACTCTCCACAAAGAAGAAACTGAACTGTAGAATCTGTTTGCGCCTCTTTTTTATCACCTGTCGAAAAAAATAACAGAAGAAAACTGTAAAAAAACATAAGATGAAACATTTCGAAATTTATCACACAAACAGAGTGATCAGATAAATCCAATATTTCGATTTTTAATCAGGACACCATCAACTACAACCATGAACGATATAAGTATTCATCATATTTTATCATTAAATATCGTGAATTTGGACGATAGACTATTTGTTTTAAATGTATGATACATTTTTCAATTAATATTTTTCAATTATCATCTTTGATAGCGAAAAGTTTCTTAATATGTTTCGTCTCAGTTTGTACTGGAATCCACATTTATAATTAAACTCTATCAATGGCAATATTAATAAGGTCAAAAACCTGTTTTCACGATCAGCTCATATAAGTAGAGGTCATTGGGCTTGTTTTCTGGCAGTGGAGCGAGTCCCACCTGAAAAAATAATACCATTCAAATTACAATACAAATATTATGAGTCAACCAGAGAGTTTGATGATTTTTTGACATTATATATAGTCAATTATAGGACCTGATGAAAATCTTGTCACAAATTTACAGGACAGGAATACCTCGTCTCTAACTTATTAGAAATGAAAACTTCGTCACCAACTTGCAAGAAATAAAAAAACAGGTATTTGTTTACAGTTTAAGCTTACCTTCTCCTCGTCCTTCCTGTCTTTATACCTTGCCCAAAGTAAAAAAAGGATGAGTGAGATGAAACAGACAATGAGTGCCATGTAGATGGTTAGGTTGTCCACGAATCCCAAATTGACAAGCGCAAAACTGAAGTCAATTGTGCTCGGTTTTAGATGAAAGCCAGCTCCAAAGGACGTAAGATGGTGGGTTTCGCAAGATGTAGCAGAGTGGTTAGATTTTACCACCTATGAATATAATATATTAATATAGTTCTAAGTTAGAAGAAGATACAACATGAACTAATTCCTAAAATACCATTCAGATATCATAAATAAAATATCTTACTTAAAGAAAAATCGAAACATAACTTTTTTCATAGTACGTAAAACTACTAATTAAGCTTTAAGAAGGGTGGCCCTTGCACTTACTATAGTGACCACTACCTATCATAATGTACCTCCATTCCCCCATGTATCCACTGATTCAGTCCCGTGTGGCGGTAGTAGCAAGCAGAGCTGAAAATTCGAATGTGGTAGTTTACAGACATAGGTACTCTGATGTCAGTAAAGTTCCTTTCATTGGGAGAGTATTGATGCTCAGTCGGCATAAATTCACTGTACTCTCCTATTCCGAGGTAATAAGTGCCGGGCCCGATCATTTCCTTACTACCGATGAACATCTCTTGGATATCTGAAGAAATTAATTATATAATCATGTAAATAAAATAAAAGTGAAAAGGTACTATGTTTTGATTTAACATTTGAATGTACCGTTATTATATACTTTATATATGGAAGCATGTAATTGTGGTAATGTTACGATTGAATTTACATTCTTGTATGTAGCAATATTAAAAATCGATACATAATTAAAACTAAACAATGTCCAGCAGGGTGATAGACATAGAAGATTAAATGGATTATCCATTTAACCGTCTATGGCCCTCCCCCGAGAAAGTAATGCCGAGACAACATTTATTTCTTCATTTATATATTCAATGCAATTAATTCAATATGGCCCCATTATAATTCTAAAATTATTATTGAAATGATTTTTTTTCTCATCCTCAAACAGGATGCTAGGTCTACTCTCTTTACCTGAGTCTATGAAGCTCAGGTCTCTGATCAATGTGTAGTAGTGGTGATTTTGTAGACTGGGCATTTTATCCTTACTAAGAATCAGAAACAGATTCGACTCAGGTTTATCGGGCTTTAGCTCGATGGATATGGACGATATTTCCTGCGAGAAAAAATTGTATACCATAGTTAACAAGATTGCGTAAATGTAATATTTAAAGATATAAATTAAGAAGACGTGTTTCAATAGCTATATTACAATTAAATTATAATCGCCATTCGTATAGGCTTCTGATCGGCGATTATAATCGATGATAGAATAACATACTCTATCAATTACGAAAAATGGTTCGCCCAAAATAGATGATATGGAAATTTTAAACGCTCAAAGTCTAACATCTTTCGTCGACATCCGTCACAAAAATGCCTGACTACTTTGATATCCGGAATAATTACATTTTATTGAAAGATACAATCAATGTTCATCGTAATTGGTTATAATAGATGGTAAATTTTCAGATGGTAAATTTTCCGACTTTGAAGGACATCAAAATTTTAGAAAAAAAAGTAAATTTTTCCATGTCTGTGCGTTACGCAAATGTATACGTTTAAAATAGATTCAATATTACATTAGTCATCAATATCTAAAAATTATTTTTCCATTCAATGGTACTTTCAATAGTGATTATATTCCAATACTCACTTCAGAAACTACAAACTTGGAGTACATCACAGGGATGATTTGATGATATGATTCGTAAGTGGCATTGATGAACTCAAAATCTGGAGAAAAATCGAATTAATTTTTTCAAATAGGGGAAAGTTGCAAATTAACATCAGTGATTAAAGGGCGTATCGTCCAACAGATTATTTAATTGAGGAAAATTGGAGTTTCAATAAGCATAATTAATGCAGAGTAAAAGGCCTATTGGAAGTTAAATCCTTTACCAAATATGACAAAGGAAAATTCTCAAAATACTGGATAGTCTATCAACCTATTCGGCTGTCAGTTATGGTCAACTAAGAGAAAAAAACGTATTTTTTTATGGTTCTATCATATATTTCTTTCAAAGTAACTATGTTATGAATTTAGGCGATATATTATTATTATTATTGAGCAATAAACGGTGACAAATTTCCTATAATTTAATATTCATATAAATCAGTTAAATGAAAATTGTGAACCTGCAGCAGCTCGAATTGATAAAAATATTTCCGCCGGGTAAAATACTCATGGTAAAATGGTCAAACCGAGAAGAAAAAATGAACGTTGTTTATTTATTTTTGCACTTGCTACATATACATAGATACTCCTCATTATAAATATATTTTTTTTATTAATATGCTATATATTATTGTATCTACTACTATTAGAAAAAAAAAATTAGAAAACTGTTAATCGAAAAATTAACATAATGTGGAGACTCTTTTCTTCCATGTAACATCACTAAATCTTTTTATGAAAAACTACTATTTTGACACCGACCATTTTTTATCTGTGACATACTTAAGCATAAACTATACTAATATTATCTCAACTCTACTGCCAAATTGGTAACAAATTTGAAGAGAGAATTTCATAATATTGTGGGCTTTAGAAGATTGAAATAAATGCACTTAATGTTCTATGACCCACCATACCTTAGTCTCTGGGCATTATACTATATTCACCTGGTAAAACCATGCTGCCTCTTTTCCCTGGTGTCCTGTAAATGCCAATGTACATGGCTTTTTCAGTGTTGTTCACTTCTATTTTGTCCATGTCTCGAGTCAAAATGTCCAGATCTAGCACCAGTGAACCTCTGGCCAACTTGGACGACGTCGCAGGTGCTTGCTGAAAAGATAAATCAAATTAATTTCATTGGAAACATCTTAACTAAATGGAATGAGATTAACACATGATTAAAGGTTTATTTAATGATTCGAGCTTTCGAATAGCAGAAAAAAATATTTAAATAAATAGATATTTTATTTTAGAGCTCGTTTTCTGAAATAAATTCGACTTTAAGTTGGAATTGCTTCTTGAGAATATAGTCCAATGTATTCCATAAATCTAAAACGAAAGTGACAATGTGGCCAGAAAACTTTATGTGTGGTGAATTTATAATATGAGTATGAATATATTCATAGTATTTGGCAAATGGAAAAGTTTTACTGAACTAGTGGCTAATGTAATATATGAACTAATGACTTGGTGAAACAAAGTAAAACATTACCTATTAGTTCCCTATGTAGCTCAAAAACTACTCTACAATCAGCTAGGATATCAATATATCGATGAGGAAGCGTATCCTATCCTTGAAAAGGTGTTTATTTTGGGTTTTATGAAATCAAACATATCTTGTCGGATCTAATTTGAAACACTCAGTATATTGACTATTAATTTCCAAAGTGACAATACTTTTCCAAATCTCATATATTCATTGTTATTCTACATTGGAAAATTACTTTTTCACTAGATTCACTATAGACAAATAACTCACATAGTTCACAGCTGGCCATTCTTTGCACATCACTCCCACAGGTATAGAGCATTTGCCAATACCCTGGGGGCAGAACCCAACAGGGAACGTATAGGTACAGAGTCCGCAGTACCACAGACCTTCTAACTTGAAACCATCAACCCTGTAAAAGAGAAATTAACTTAATCTGTGTGATCTTCTCTTTGAAATTATTCCGTTACATACCAATCTCTTGATTGATAACTTATCAGGGATAGAGGGAGAGAGGAGGTAGAGAGGAAGGTGAGAGGGATAAAGTTATAGTTGGACTTAAAAGATTAGGTTGGGTTCTTTATTATCATTAATCTCTCACAAAAAATCTCTCTCTCTCAAATATAACCATTTGCTAGCTGTGGTCGATTTAGTTTGTTAAAACGAACCAACTCAAACGAAAAAAAAATTATTTTTAACGACCATTTTTTAGATATTATTATTCCATGAAATATCTCATATAATACTTACAAATACACATCCATTACTAAACATAAAAGAATAATGGTCAATTTAAAATCAAAATAACAATCAAAGACAAATTGCTTAGTGAGAGTACTGGCATACGCCGAATATATTTGAATTGATAATGATAATACGAGTATCTTACCGTTCATCACCTGTGATTTTACCTAGTCTTGTCGTATTAATTAACTAAAAAATAAATGTTGTGAAAAAACAGTATCCAATTTTTTTAAAGTTTAAAGTTATTGAATCTGGTCTGGTAACCTCTAAGTTACTAAGATTAAAATATCAAATGTAAATTAGCAATAAAATGCATTGAAGCTTACATGGCTAGCCCCATAGTCATTCCATTTGGGGAAACTATAGTCTTCCTATCTCCCTTCACCATCAGCCCCATGATCTGTGTACCTAGCTGCTCCACAACTGCATTAGCTCTGTCCATCTAAAAAATAAAACGTTATTAATTGCTATTATTCAAAAGATAAAATTATGATACGACTGAAAAAGAAAATTAAGTCTGGTAACCGCTTATTTTTCAGTGACTTTCCAAATCTTCCTCTCTTGGAAAGAGGTCAACATTTAAAGGTAGTACTCAGAACAAAAATCAAATTTCATTTGCATATTTCCTATAGCATATTATGATGATGATGATTTGCAGACTGATCTCCATGACACTGCATTAAATTATTTCATTTCGTGTCAACAGGTCTTTGATTGTTTCATATGAAGGTGCATTAACTGGTATTAATTATATGGAGATAGGTACCGGGCAGGGCGGAGACTTAGCACACTCGAATTGTAGAACTGTGAATGTTATTATAATAGCATATCAATGATTTTTTTTCTAAATAACATAAATCGAACATATTAGATTAGCAGCATATTAGATTAACTGTCAGTACTTATTTGTGTCAGGTGATTAGACTTGATTATAAAAGTTTGGCTAATAATTGATATTTTAGTGAGAGGTATTGGAAGGTCTCGTTCATCATCATGGAATTGTGCCCTATAAGGTTATTTTAACATGACTTTTAAATTCTGTGAGTATTGAAACTATCAAATCAAAGTAGAACAGTAAATAATGTGATGTAAGGAATATATTGATAATATTTTATCGGCGACTAACCATTGATGTGGCGCTATCCTTCGTCAATTCTTTGATGTTACACCCTTTGGCTTCTTTCACTGTTCCCGGCACAATCATATCGACTGGAAAGAAATTAATTTATAAATTAAACGCGCCTTAATTAATGCTACTGTGGAATGAAGCAATAAATTAATACTGAGTATACATTATACTCGACATTAATGTTTGACATAAATATGATCATCAACCCTACCTCTAACACAACACGAAATTTTACTCTGATAGTGGTATATAAAAGATAAGTTTCTATTACCTAACTTATTTATAAATCTTATAAATTTTAGAGAGAAAATTCAAATTTCTTATATATTTTTAACTCAAATTAATATATGATATTTATATAAGAACAAGGATTGTGCTTGAATTAATAATTAATTTGCATCATATCCAATAATTCGAATTTTGTATTCCATATCTTGATATAATTTTCATTTATTGTATTTTATATTTTCATAAGAAATAACATTCCAAGTTATACTGTTATCATCGGAGATTAAGAGGAGACCCCAACTTAATCTTCTAATGCATTGCAATTATTTGTCAGATGAGATTTTCTCCATTATCCAATAACTCACTCCCTGTTATTTCGGTGTCATATTGCAGAGTGTCAGCCGTGTCGTAATCAGATGGAGAAACTCCTAGGCAGTCTTTATTGGCAAGATGATCGTCAAAATTCTATTAGAAATAAAAATTGGTTACTCACGATCCAAAGGATAATATAAACTCGAAGAAGTATACAATACACAAATAATGTCAATAATGAATAGCGTGAAAGTTATGATGGCCAATAGAGAATTACAATGTTTCTTCAACTTCTTTTCCTAATCTTATGTCGACCAAGAATTATTTTCTCTAATTTATTCATATCACTGTTTAAATAGATAACGACTATGTTCAATAAAATTATGGTTTTCATAAATATTATCTGATGGCATTATTTGTGGTAACTCCAAATAAGAAGTTATATGGTAGGACAAAGAATGTTATTCTCTGAGGGTTGATTATCCCATACCTGAACCATTCCAGCTGATATTGTTTCTATTGCCACCACCAAACTGTCCATAGCGTTCATATCACTGATATCAGCATTTTGTGCAGCATGGCCAATTCCCTGAGGTAAAAGAAGGTAAACATCGAATCAGTCACTTTAGAAATACTATACCATGATAGTTATTTATTTTCTAATTTGAATCAATAAATGGATTATATGTTCAATATATTTAACCGGCGGATAAGGGTAACTAATTGTAATAGAAGTAGTACATTCAGTCTTCTATTTTCATCTACCAAGAGAAAAACTAGTGGTAGGTTCACCGAGAATGATGAAAATGCCTCATATGTATAATCTTCCATTTCTGCACCATAACTTCCTCTCTTGTTACCCATTAAGATGAATATTACTGGATATACGATTATGATAATTGTAAATTAGAATTCTGAATATTCTAAATATATTTTCAAATAAATACATTATGAAATTTAGGGAACTACAGGCGCCCCCCGCTTTAGTTACCAAATCACGACTCAGTTTAGTTACCAAACAGTAACTAAAGCGAATAAAAGTAACAAGAAATTTATAATTGTCACTCCTTGATTATATCCCTCATTTTCTATGAGTTATAAAAAGAAAATTTCTGTAAGAGTTATTAGAGTTCTACGTATATAAGCATATTATTAATAATATACAGTCGATCTTTCATTGTTTGTGACTGTGATGAAAAAGTTTAAAGTCATTTATTTATTTTAGGTTTTAAAATTCATCGATAGCTTAACTCTCACTCAGTATAGGTGGGTAATTAATAGATACTTTGATTTCTATAATTATTGTGTTACATCTAACAAATAGCAATTTTATGCAGTTTTTTAAATTTTATGCCTACTACCAAATGTTTTTGGTAGTATAGGGTACTAAGTTCCAAGTTATTGGTTGGTTCTACAATTTCGGACACGTCACAAAAGAAAATATTATAATTATTATTTAACTTCTATTCTAATAGGTATCATGGATACCAATTGAAATAAAAGTTAAATAATGATTATTATATAAAGATTTTCACGTGTTCGAAAATATGGAACCGTGCATAACACAGAACTAACCTTAAAATAGGACATGATGAATTTCTGAACCAATTACTTCTAATAACCTTATCTGGATTATAATTTTGGTGTTTTTCTTAGTTACCGTGAAGTAATAACAAAAAATTGTCTCCGTTTTCTATGTCTACGAACGGTTCTTATTTTGAATCATGACTCGAAATAAATACCACTTTTACTAAAGTGAGTTGTACTTAAAGCGAGGCCTGCCTGTATTTATTATAACAACTTCCACATCGAAAGATTCACTTTAATACGTCAAGCGATTTAATTACATCTATACTAGAGAGTGTGTTACGGTGAAATTGTACATATGAATCTTACCTTTATCTCCGGGATATTAGTAGAATTCAATTTAAATTTAGCTTGCTATTCTTTGAACTATTTGAGATATATGAAATTCATCGTTTCTAAGAATATATTATGGGAATTGTTAATTACAGTTTACCTCGAGAATGTCCGCTACCAATCCTCTGCTGTTGAGGCCCAGAGTCATGGCAGCTTCTGGTGATGCGGAGACTGCCTCCATAATAGAAGCGGTGGCCGTAGCAGCGCCACTTGCCTTGTCTGGAGATGAGCAAAGGGATATCAATAACAAGTATACAACAAGAAATATTTTCTATCTTCTTAACAGATGATGTATTGATCATCACAATGATATTAAAGCTATAATTGAGTATTTATAATAAGAAATAAGTTTATATTTCTAAACATTAATTCTACCATAAGCGAATATTGGTGCATTCAACAAATTAAAAAAAAACTCTTATTATTATTCACTTCCCAACCAAAATTATTAAATAAAAAATAATTAAATGATTGTATTTAAAATACGTTATGAATTAAAAAAAGATAGATAAGTTTAAAATTAAAACTTTTATCCATGATCAAAGGATCCAAAATTTCAATATTTCATTAAATTTCAGAGATAGATATACGAAGGAACTGAAGATATGATATTGATAAAAACATTAAAAATTCACAACATTGCATAAAAATTGTGGTAGAAAATAAGTCCCACTCAATCTTCCGTGATGTAAAAATAACTTACTGTAATCTTCAAAGTTTGTTGAATCTTTGATCAAGTTGAGTTGTTTTTCGTACATCTGAGACAAGAGTCTTTGCCTGGCCTCTAGTTCCTCAGGTGATAGGTTAGGGTCTGTCAAATTTAACCAAGGGGCTTGCATATTGACAGCACTTTGCGCTGCAATCACTTGATTCAAAAGAGCTGTGTTACCTGCACCAGCCAATGTATCTACTAAGTCGTCAATGTTGGCATCGTTATATTCTTCCTCTGTTATCATATCAGCCTATTTAAAACGTAAATGGTTAAGCAAGGTTTTATTTCTATAAAGATTTTTTACTTGCTATTAATTTTGTAATTTTTAGATACATTATTGAATAATTTTAGAAGCATGTATTACTAGATATATAAATCAATTATTAGATTAGAAAGTAATAATAACTGCAGTGCAAGGAAGAGAGAGAATTTTATGGTGGGGCCATTGAAATTAGAAGATAACCCTAGCAAGACTATTTTTGTATCACCACATCTAAAATTATCAAAAACTCACCGTAAAATCAACGGCAGATGCATGTTTAGTAAATGCTCCCCATTCATCAGTGATCACTACGTTGACGTCAAAAGTGGCAGGAGGGAAAATCAATTGGAAGATCTGTTGCCCTATAAAGGAAAAATAATATGCATCATGGAAGTAAAGACAATTTTTGGACATTTCATAAAACATGAGTGACAAACTAGTTAACATTATATTTATTAAAAATGATTAATTGGGACACAGCATTTACGAAGATCAATACTATTCGGATGGAATATTTTCCATTAACCATGGTGAGATGACGTTCAAAGGGTATCGGAAGCTCTGACTATAATGTTTAAAAACACATTTATTATTAACAAACCTACGGTAATGTATTTTTTACAAGTTGTTAGTATATTTACTAAACTAATGCATACTGAATTTTAAATAAAAATATTGAACATATAATAAATACACTGGTATATAAGACATTGGCAACTAAGAGAGCAGAGCTGTTATTGGGTGGAATGTGACCCAATTACAGCTCGTGCATGTGTGTTTTCTCTATGAAAACGTGGACTTCCTATTTCACGTGATTTACGCTGCTTTACGTCGATACTTAAATATTTTTAAACTTAAACTACGAAAATATAGTTGGTATTTATATAGGAATAAAGTAAAAAAAAGGCCGATAAATTTGAATGAATGTCATGGAAGATATAAAATAATTTGAAAAGGATGTGCTTAGAAAACACACGTCAAACTCATTAGGGTTAAGGAACTTATTGGAATAATAGGATAATCTAGAGTGAAATATATTGTGTTTACATAGTATGCTAAAAGATGACTCCAATTAATAAATCACCTTTCTAAATTGCTTGCAAAGTAGCCGTAAAAGTTAAAAGTTGTTCATCATCAAACGTATCGTATACATTTTTTTTTTCACAGTCGGACTACTTTAGTATTCATGACATTTAATAGAATAAAAAATTTCAGAAGCTGATCAGTATAATCTCTATACTATTTTAAAAATATAACTGTATCGTTAAAATCATTGATTAATCAAAGTGATGCTCCTTCAACTAAAAAAATCAGAAGAATTGATATTAACTTCACCTTATCATCTTCATATTGTCGATTAATCTGTACAACAGTAGTTATACAATGAAATTTAGCTTCTCCTTCAACAAATCTCTTTGCATTTTAGCAAAACAAATTGCTTAAAACTGTTTATTCAGAGTTTCACATTTGGTTTGGCAGCCAAATATTAAGCTAATCTAACCTGTTGATGAATGACTCTGAGAAAAGAGCACTGATGGTGGAGATGGATCGCCATCAGATGAGTAGACGAGCTCTACTCTGTAGTCTACCAGTCCGATGTTATCAGGATCAAACCATTTGTCACAGGTTATAGTGAATGTGTCAACTAAAGCTCTTCCAGTTCCAGGGTATACCTGGAGAAGATTTAGCAATATGTGTAAATGACTTACAAATTACAATATATTTTTTGGCACAGGGACAAAAATTCTGTGAATCATAAACGATATAGTGTAGTAAGGTCTTATCTCATCCATCTGTGTCCTTTCAATAACTATATATAATAGAGTCATTTACAGTATCAATTTGAACTTGCAATTTTGAAAAACATTTTTTTATTTGTCCAAAGAGAATATTTTTTATAAAAGTACATATTTCTATGGGCTTGACAAATTTGTTTTATTTTTTCATATATATTCCGTTTCAAATGACATGAAATAATTTGATTTTATTATGTCTCTGGTAAATGCTAATTATAACTATCATTTATTTCAAGATTTGAAATGTGGGAAAATATTGAATTGCAACTGTTTGGAGTGAATTATTGAAAATTGGATAAAGTTTGAATTCAATCAAGTTTAGTATATCATATAATGATAATTAATATTTAAACTAAGTTGTATTTCATTTATATAAATTCTATTTTTCATATGTATAAAGTTTCTAATCATTAACTCAGCGCACTAAAATCAAGTGTACCAAAAGTGTGGTACACATATAATGGATGTTTGGGTATTTTATGCTGTAGAACATTAGATTCGGTTATTAGTACCAACCAGACACTCATCGGTTGGTAAAAGCGCAGGCTGAGGTATCAGAGTTGGGTCATGATACGGAGCATCTGGAGGCTGATTCACAATGAAGTAGTAGATGCTACTACCTTCTTTACCCGCGCCATTGGTAATTGTAGCCTGGAGGTTGAAGTTACTCAGTCCTGGATTAGCATCAAAGAAGGTGTCTGTTTCCAGAACCATTTCACTGCTCGTAATATCTTGATAGAAAATAGAAGATGAAATGAAAATATTTAGTTTTTTTTTTTTTTTTTGTTATAAAACGATGTTTCTATCGATATAATAATTATAATTAAATATGTTCATATTAACACAGTTATACAAAATTAATAGAAATCGGTGTTAAGAACTTGACTTAAGAGTATTATGCCAGAATCAGCTGATGAAATAATGGATACCAATTTGAATTAATGTTTAATAATAATTATTATGTATATTTTCTCATGTGTCTGAAAATGTGAAATTCATACGCTACTTTAAGCTTTAATCAAATTTTGACAACGACTACCGAAATCTAGTCTTTATGGCCATTTCCTTTAATTCATTTATAGAAATCGAAATGATTACGGAGTTACAATTATATAATAACTTCGAGTCATGTCTCGTTCTTATTAGCATTTTTAATCAGTCTGAGTTTTTATATCGGCAATGCAGCGAGGCCTGCCTCTATACTATATAGTGAATATTTATTATGTGCAACTAACTAAAAATAATTTGTAAAGTTTAGCACTCTAACCAACCTCCCGGTATCACTAAATCGTTGTTAGCATCATCCCAGGCTTTCCATTCTGTAACGAGATCTCCTTCGCACTCATCAGTACATTCAGCAATCATGGCCAGTCTGCTAGTCGGATTGACGATGACTCCCATTTCTGTAGGATGAACTTGACACAGATTTTCTGTGATGCAGAAGAGTTTAACCTCAGGAACACTCTCCACTACAATCTCCAAATGTATGATGGCCTCAGCGCTACGTGTATCTTTTCGGACAACAGCTAGAACTTCGTAGTCACCTATAATGATATTTATTGATCAGTGCAAATGCCTCAATTTGTTTGCCATTAATTATTTTCTTCCAACCAGTTTGTTCAATTTAGTAACTCTTCCTTCCATTTGATAGTGCAAAACGTGTATAGGTATATTTGTTTTAATTGAGTGTAAGATTGATTTTTTAGTAATGAAATATAGGCTGACCTTTCAGCTAGTTTCTTTTCCGGACCTTCTTTTCCTAATTAGCTATGCGATTTAAATGTGTAGTGGAGAAATAATTCCCGACTATTATCCGAAATGAAAGGGGAAATTGTCTAATAAATAAAAAGTAAATAAAATAAAATAACAAAATATTTAAGTTAAAACCTTAAACCTCGTATTTTAAAAAAATGGTTAATTAAATGACAAACAGTCATTATAAAATTGTGAAAGATGAAGCAATTGGATGTTAAATCTGCATTTGATCTTATATATTTTTTTCAATATCTATCCATCATGAAAAATATCTTTTTTACGAAAATGCGTTGAAGTCTATTCGTATTCGATTTTAAACTTTTTTTCAAAATCATAGTCGAATTGAATTTGTTTTAACCTTTAGAAAGTTTATAATAACCAAACAGAGATAAACGAGTTACAGAGTTCATTTTTAGAAACAAGTCAGATAAATACTAACCAACATCGAAAAAGTCCGCCCCAAGCAGCTCCATATGCCTCTCCAAGTAGTCCAGAGATCCTGTGGTAAGAATTTGACAAATATTATTATTTCACTATAATTCATTGTATATTGCAATTTCTATTACTTACTTGAGTGTCAATGTTAGATAGCGCTGTAAAACTCAGATACCCAATTAAGCTTATAGGATTCGGAAAGTGAGTGTTTCGTATGTCAATCAGATATTTCTTAGAGTACATTATTGGTTAAAGTCAATTTTCAGAGTGGGCTTTAGTATCATTTGTTGCCTCACTTATCGAGTACTATGAGTGTAATTTTTTGCCCCACTTACCGACTCCGTTACCGAAGCAACCATCTCCAGCTCCAAGAGGTGAGACTAGGGTAGGGACTTCATCGGCTGGGTAAGTTTCGCTCAATTTTCGGCATTTCCACGCAATAGTAAAGTTCTGACAAAAATCATTACCATATTATCAAAAGAGAAACACTGAAGTTTTTATTATTTGTTCTTTATTACGATATATCAACTTGATGCAGAAAATCCTAAGTTTCAGGTGTATCAGTGGAATTTAAATGGAAAATAAAGTAACATAGATTTAACTAATCGAACATCTAATTTAAATTTTCTTCCCTCCACATGAAATTATGGTGGAGCCATAAAGGACTAAATGAATTTCGATCGTATATTTATAGCTCTACCATTATTTTCTCTCTGTGTGGTATATGTTAAGCTATTTTCTTTCCTGATTTTTTCCAACAAGCACTCTCTAACCTTTCATTAATAATAATCTAATTTTTGACCCATTGGTAAAAAAGAAGAAACATTATTTCAAGTGGCTTAATTTTGTAAAAATAATAATTTTGAGCTTTTAGTTTCATTGATATTTCATCAATATTATGACAATAAACTAAAGAAAATCATTGATGAGAAATAAATATGAAAATGTGAGTATAATAAATTAATTATTATTCATGATTTGCACCAAAATTAATTTCAGAATATCGTTTGACATGAAATTGTAATTAGATTTTTTCAAAAGATTAACGAACTTTGACGTCTGGGAAATCAGGATCTTCACTGTGTACAGCTGGTTCCAAAATGACTTGTTGTTCGAAGCCTCTTCTTATTTTCGAAATACTATTACTTGTCATTCGACCAATTAAAGGAGACTTGATAATTTCGATGTAGTGATTTGCCTGACTTTGAAATATAAGCTCTGGAGGAAAGTCTGCAACAGGAATGATTGTTATAGATTCACGATAAAAATAGTATAGTGGAACTAGTTGGGAAATCTTTACTCAGAATATCTACAGTAGATATTAAAAGGAATATCAATTCTATTATATAATAAAACAGCAAAATTTCAAACATGATTTTCATGAATTTGGTCAAGAAATATATATTATTGATCCATAATTTACGATAAATTTCAATTGTAAATTCGTCGACGATAATAAATTAAATGATAGTAAATGAAAGCAGACGATCGTGTATTACATTGTTCAATTAGGAGATTCTCACCTCCTAACAAGGTGTGCGTAACCAATAGTTTATAATATCCGTACTGAAGAAATCTTGCTGGTATCACTAGCTCAGGTTTGTTCCAGGACGGCAAAATATCTTTGACAAACACAGGAAAGAGTGAGAGACCGCTTTCAGAGTCCACTTCAAAGATCTGCCATCTTTTTCTAAAAATAAATATTGGATGTGATAGTTATTTTTGTATTGACAGGAAAACTAGAAACAAGTGGAATACTTGAGACTTAAAAACAACCTCTTTATGAAATAGACATACAATTCCATATTGATTTCACACTCGACGGTTCTATTGAATTATCTGCATACACTTGTTGAATGAGCCAAATTAATTATTTTTTATAATAAACTTCAATCGCATCCCTTGAAAATCCAGATTATTACCAAATCTACGATGTTAAAGAATTTTTTCATCAATATAAACCAAAAAATATTAGTACTATATTTAATTAAAATTTGAGAACATGCGTTACGACTTTTGAATACATATTGTATATTAACAGATCAAAATATTATTATCTTGTTAGGTAAACAAGCTTCTAGCATCATCTCAAAGATTAATTAATAACCTATTCAAAATAATGTATTTTGCATGACTACTGAATAATACTTGGTTAGCTTCGATATTGAGCAGTCTATCGTGCCCAGCGCAAGGAAGCCGTTATCTTCTGCCATAAACACTTCCTCTGCCACTTGAAAATCTCCCATCTGTGGCCAAAATAAGAACAATCTTTCAATTTCAATTACTATCTTGCTTTCATTGTTTTATACTAAATGGTTGGCGAAATTCTACTTGTTTTAAGATTAGGTTACCTGATCAGCAATTTCGACAATTGGAGGAGAACAGTCAAGATCTGTAATTGGGAACATTAGCATATCTTCCGTCTGACTTAGCATGTTATAGGCGAAACCAGAAACATTGAGCGTAGTGTGAAGCTGACCATCAAATACTGGTCTGAAAATAGTAATTTCAATTAACATCTTTTTCCAATTGTCTATTTTATTGTACATACAAGAATATATTTTTGTAAATTACAAGAAAAATTAACATTTAGTCTAAAAAAATTATTGACTAATAGTCTATATTTTAGAATGTTTATATTCAAAACAATATTGAAAGTATCGAGAGATGTAAATGATAATAACATAAAAGTAACTGGAGAGAAATACAATGGCAGTGAGATTTAGACAGGACTCTTTAGTCTTCACTACCAGATCATTATTTTGTCTATTGAGGGAAAAGTTTCATATTCAGAGTCTACTTACTTGTAATTGTGTGTGAAGTTCATAGTTATGTCGAGCTGAATATCAGGATTGAAGACGGCATGACTGAAGTTCTTGGCACAGACTAATTCCTCACCATAGGCCTCCAGAATGGGACTATCTCCCCAGTTGAGTATTAGACAAGTACCGCCACCCACACTCTCGAAAGATATCTCAAAGAATTTGTCTTCGTCAAATTTATTGGTAATAGCATAATCATTTATCTTCAGAACTCTCACTTGACCGACTATTTCCAAAAAGAGGTCTATGGAGACAGAATGCAATTCATTTTTCGCTGTAACTGTAATGTTGAGAAAAACTTCAAATTCGAAATGATACTGAAAGTGATCTACTAAGGGATCAAATAAATCCGTTGGAGAGAAGTCAAATATCAGAGACCCATTTCCTGTGTGTGTTACTTCGAATATTTCAATAGTTCCTTGAGTTAAAGAAGGGAAAAATGTAAGATTTTTATCCATAGGGTACTGATTCTTAAGTTTGCCAAATGCGGGTCTAGCTTGGTCAACCTTGTCCGTACTTGCTGTTGGACTCATGAAATACCCATTGAAGATTTCAAAATCTTGGATTTCTTCGTAAATAGTGACTGTGCAATTTACAGAAGTTTTAGATACCTCATTGTATATCACAGCTTCTGGATAATATATGCCATGATCAGTGTAAAGGTGACTGAAAGTAGGAGGATCAGTAAATGGATAAATTTCTGTATCAGAGCCATCATCCCAAGTAATCTCTATCGTGGCATTTGTTGGAAAGTCAGCAAATGGATCCGAAGGTAATATATCGAATGTTGGTAAGACTGGTGGAACTAAAAATTTAGGTGTCCTAGGAGTCATTGTCCAAATTTGGAGTACGGGATACAGAGCATGGATTATAATCGTGTCATTTGGGGATTCATAGTAAAGATTATGACTGTTACTTACATTCATTGTTGCAGAATAAACACCATCAAAATTAATAGAAAATGAGATATTCACAATATGATGGGACCCTTCTGTGTAAGGAAAATCTGACAGTTCTTGGTGGAGAAGATTAATTTGAGTTGGTGGATCATAACTAACAAGAAAATCTATCGGTCCTGCAACGGTAAATTTGGCCAAATAAAATGAAACGAACGTTGGCCCTGCCCAAATATAATAAGGATTCTCAATATTCAGTTCTGGGTAATTAGGATCTATATTTTCATCTGTCACTTCAAACATTATATCAGTTATATTTCTTTCACATTTAGATGAGTTTGACAATGTTAGAGGACCGCTGCTAACTGCCACGGACAAATCAGAGTTGACGATGGTACAAGTGTGAGTCACTGACATTTCCCAGTCTTCGACTATTACAATATTTGCCAAGTATTGTTTAGATGTTCGCACACCATCATCTAACGTAACAGTATGTGGCATTGATTCTGGATTAATACCCAAGTTACCAGTTATGCGGATTGCATCACCGGGATAATAAAGGTAAGGCCCAATTGGGAAGATATTTTTTCTAATTCCTGTTGGAGCCCCAGCTACGATTACTGGATCTAAGAAAACGGACTCCCAAGTTACTGACCCTGAAAAAATAGAATACTCATATGTAATTCACTGGAGAGTCGATCAATAATACAAACTACCTTCCTATTTTGAAACTATTTATTTTGTAAATGATATATATATATAAATTAAATTTGAACAAACTTCACGATCAATGTGCACTGAAATTATAATTAAACTTATATTAAAATTGAGAAATATTTCGATAGATGTATAAAAACATAAATGTATGTATGCATAATTATATTTATATATTATATTTAGGTATATGTATATATTAAAGACCAATACATTTTATACAGTCTCTCACATATTTTATCGATAGAATTTAAATAATTTTCCACCCTCACAGAAAATTATGATGGGGCAGCTGCAAATAAATTAAACTTTTCTCTGGGTCAACCATAAAGTTAACTCTTTGCCAAAACGAGGCTAAAACATTTTGGATATATTTAATAGACGATTAGGAGAACTGTGGGAAGTAATGTTTTGATATACGTGTTATTTATTCCTCAATTATCTCTTGCATATATTGTTAACACTCAATGATTTCTTTCATTATATTCCTAATTTAAGAAAACGGACGAATTTTCCGTGGACGTATTTTCAGTGGACGAATTTTTGAGGACGAATTTTCCTAGACCATAATTCTCACCGGTTCCCTCAGCACATGTGTCAGCTGCCACTTCGCAATTTTTCTTCAATGGACAGAATATATTTGGCGCTTCACAAGTGTATAGTTGGTCCTCTAAACTGAAGGGGCAATCCTCTGCGCAGTCACCAACTGCACTGCAGTAGGTTCCAGCAGAACAAGTAGGTCTAACAATCTTGGCAGAAGGATTATGAAGAATTAATCAATAAATGTAATATATCAATAATAATTTAATTAATTATACCATAAATGAATAAGATAACTATATATCAACATCCAAAATAAATTAGCTATGTAGCTAATTATTCTTCCGAGAAAATCCAATTTTTTATTATATTTTCACTGATTTCAGTAGTGTTAAGTATTTGACATGACTAAGGGTGTTTCTGTGACTCAGAAACCTCCGATAGTTTTGCCCCAGAACCAAATTCTGGATAATTTTCCCCACAGTTAGTTATCATTTTAGTGTAATGTGTTCCCTGGATGTTTTGTCTCCCAGTTTTATCACGTTATATAAATAAAATTAAATGCATTTAAAACAGCTAATGGAATGGACATTCAAATTATGATACAATCCCTCTAACCGTAGAATGGTTATTGGTTAGTCTCTTAATTATTAAGTGGAAGGTAAGTCCGGAAGTGTTTTACCCCCAATTAAATAAATAATAAATAATAGATGTAGATATATTCATTATTAACCAACTAAAAAAAAATTTTTTCAAGTGTCACCCGGCCATAAAGTTTGTGGCTGAGGTAGAGGGATAGGACTCAGCTGACCAGAGCATGCTTCCATTACCGAAGAATACACTCGCAAAAGGATAAGAATATAGGATTCATATCATTAGTCTTTTAAATATTTATTTGTTACGTTTTTGAAAACTATTTCTGATGTACTTCTTTTTACTGCAATTTTTTATTATAAATAGATATAAAGAAAGAAGAAGAGTTGAATTTTCATTTTATATCTTTCAAAAATAAATGATTTCGTTCATAAGCATAATTTTTAAATATCCAATTTAGGTTAAAATTCTCCGGGGGGTATCCTTCCACGTTAGCAAATTAGAATTTAACCGTTCTAGGGTTAAGAATAGTTTCTCTCTAAGTTATAACACAAAATACATTATTTGTAAGGAATCTGAAACGTCTTCTTCCTGACGCTCTATTTAATTATTAAATATATGATCTAAAGTTACTATTTAGTCTTAGTACTCACTCCACCATGTACGATCGGAATTAATTTTTAAAAGTTTAAATTTTTATAAACTACTTCTAATTTGTCTAGATAGTAATAAATAATTTATATATGTACTAATTTTAATTAATTTTTAACATGTGACGCGATACTAACATTCGTCAACAGGCTAAACACAATTAATAAATCATAGTTTAATCCTTTATTCTTTATGTGAATAATTCGTCAAGAGCGGTCATAAAGGGTTAACCTTATTTATTAGTTGAAGAAACTTTGTTATTTATGATTTTATTGATTATGAAAAATTCCAATCAAGTTAAAATTAGTAAAATACTCATGTAGGAATTAATCATTATCTAGGTAAATACACAAAAAACCGTTGGAGAATATTACTTCTATTCATGAAGAAAATTTTGGAAGAGTATTAACGAGGATACCCTCTAAATCTTCTATAGCCACATCATAACTTTATATCTGGGAATTGTATCTACTCGAGGGAAGGTTTTTCATTGACATCTTACTCGTGGGGTAGGGGAGGGGGTCGAACGTGAGAAAAAAATCTATAGATAACTCAATTTCAATACTTTCTAAACTATTTTTAAGGACATGACAGTTTTGGTGTCCATGAACGGGCACCAAGGACAATAATACTAATTAGCTACGTAAGTGACCCGTTGCTCATAGTTGTACTTTCTTGGTGATTTACATAAGTTATAAGTTAACCTTTATCAGAAAATAAGGTAGCTGAACTCTGCGCTCATCATTTTTGCATTCAATAATTTCAGCATATGATTTGATTGTAAAGGTGACGTAATTATAACCGTTTGTTAGACATTTAGTCTATTATTCCTATATTAACTAATTTAGAGTCTCCTTTACAATGCACGTCGGTTATAAAAAAAATGAAAACTTTTATTTGACCCGTACAACTTTTTAATGCCTCCAAAGCGTGGAGGAAGATATGAGAGGCAGGGAATCGACCAAGTGCACGATACAAATGAAATTTTTTTTCTAAAGAAACTTACCTCGACAGTATATTCTCCATCCTCCATCGCATAGAACTCAATAGCATTCAAAAAGACAGTCTTGTCATATGCCAAGTCATTAAATATAACTTTTGTTGTCATCAAGTCACCAGAAGGCAGTATGGAAGACGAATTTCCAAAAGGAATAGGATCCCCAATACGCTTTGATGAATAACCTTAAACATGAAAAATATATTAATCAAAAATTCAATTACATATGTTGTTATATGTATGTAGAGATGTAAAGAGCAGGATACATAACTTACTCATATTAGTTAACTGATAAGACGCTTCAGGTGATATTGAAGTGGAAATATCGACAGTGAAGCTAAACAAGTCATTTCCAACGAAAAATGTGAAATTACATGCATGTGGTACATCTGCTTCCATTACCTGTAATTTAGAAATGAAAAACAATAGTTTGGTTTCTTATAGTGTGTAGGAATCAAAAATAATTTATATAAAAAAAACAGTGAATTAGTGTGATCATCTAAACCACGAACAATACATCTTCGAAGACACTGAGTCTCATGAAACCTAGTCCATTTCATTTTTATCGATTTTAATTAAAGATAATTAAAAGATATTCATATTTAAACTTGTTTAATTTGTGATAAATTTTAGCGGTTGGTTCAATTCGATTGTTCATTATGTTTCTCTCCTACGTAATGATCTAAATATTCCAAATATTTATTACGTGGATGATATTATTTACAAATTATATTAATATTGTGAAAATGTGAAACTGTTTTTCACTAAAGTATGATAATTCACTTCGTTATATATAGCATTATTTATTGTAATAGAAATGGTACCATCCACTGAACTGCAGCAATTATTCGAACTCACAAAAGGACAATCCACACTCTTCGCATCATTAAGAAAAGCTATTTTGACGGTGTCAGACCAAACTTCATTTGGGCCAACAACTGAGGAAGAAAAGCAGCTGTCAAAATCTAAAACTAATTCATAGTAATATATCATACATTTAACTTATAAAGAAAGTTAATTGACTGAAAATCCAAATTATGTCAAACTGGGGTCACTTACGACAGTGCACCCTA
This sequence comes from Caprella mutica, assembly GCA_947561585.1. Lineage (NCBI taxonomy): Eukaryota > Metazoa > Arthropoda > Malacostraca > Amphipoda > Caprellidae > Caprella > Caprella mutica. The sequence goes on along the minus strand of CANNZV010001751.1, from coordinate 79,685 downwards.
CATATTTTTTTGTAACTCATTATAACTTAACCACGGGATTTTAGTAGTAAAAGGTTTTAACACACTAAAGACCCTATTACTATTGGCAGCATTAGAAATAACCAAATTCAGCGATCAGTATTCAGTAAGTCATAACTATGCGAATAGATAAACTAAACTATCAGATAGGTAACTATTATATTGAATGGTACTAATTCTTCTTATACATAACACAAATAGATCTTGACACCTTCAGAAATAGTCTACATGTTTCTTAGATTTTATCCCACATTGACTCATAAAAAATTAACACTATTTACTAAAAAATTGAATAGTTGGCAAATTAGCAGCACTCAGTGTATAACTAATTACGTTTGCATTAAATTTTATGACGTTTAAAACGAGTTAGTATTGCAACCAGCCATGCGATGTTTAAAGAGATATTTTAAACCATGTGAGTCAAATTGACTTTCTGGACAAGAACAAAATCATCGAGCAGATTGAGCTGATAAGGTAGTCACTTTAATCTTATTTTTGAATGCACTTAATCTGATTAAATATTACCAACCTGTTACTTCATATGTTCCAGGAATTAGATATGGCATAAAAGGTAAAGGTAGAACCTCTGTGATGATCTGAAATGGAGGGGCGCCTCTACCAAAGTACAGGTCAACATCCATCGAATCTGGACTGATTTGTATAGATATAGGTGACGTCAAAGCGTACTGAAAAGATAATCAAAGCAGGTAAAATTAATTAATAAAGAATACTAATAAGTAATAAGTTAATAACATATAACAAATAATGAATTAAAGCACACGAAATTCTAATAATAGAATTGTAAATCCAGGGCTCAATAATTATATAATTTAATTTATTTTTAATATACAATAATAATCTTTTTTGAAATAAAATTCAGAACAATTTTAATAGTGATTACCTAATACAATAAACATTTCAAAAAAAATATTTCAAGCCTATGCGAAGGTTTCCCTTTTCAGGCTTTTAAGATTTCAAAGATTTCAAAGATTTATTCAAAACTACTCCCATACATCTGACATATGTGCTGGGAGAGGTACATATATCATAATAAGATGCAAAATGAATATACAGTACAAAGAGATGAGTAGTAAGGCTCATATTAAGCCTGATTGCTTCTTGGGCATTAAAAGAAAAGAAAATCAGTAAGAGAGAGAAAAAAAAGAAAAAAGAAGAAAAAAAAGAGAGAAAAAATTAATTAATAAGAACATGAATAATGAAGTGTTTTTTATTTAACGCAGAGCTATGAGTAATGAGCTACTGATCACACCATGTATCACTGAACCGCAAAAGAGACCTTCCGAGTAACATTCTTCTGAATGTACTTACAGAACTGCCGCTAATCAAATCTGATACTCCATTCAAAATAACCACACCCTTTTACAGTATATATCGTTGGGTTGTTGCTTTTCTGAAGCGAGGAATAACATATTTATATCTAAACCTAGTCAAATGATTATGGTTTACATCAAACGTAATAAGTTTATTTAACATAATACAATCATAATTAACAATCTTAATAGTTTTATACATATAAATACAGACACAAAATTCATACAATTTTTCCAATGGCAATAGCTTCATAGAGTGAAAGGCAGCTTCAGTGTGTGCAGAATATTCCAGTCCATTCACACATCTAACTGCTCTCTTCTGAAGAATCATGAGGCCGGAGTTGCAAACCATAGCTCTATTCCGTAGAGCAGGTGAGGATGGACAAAACTATAATATAGGCGCCTGAGTACATCAATAGGGTAAAAACTACGCAGTTTAAACAGCATCCCAACTGCACGTGAGAGTTTCACGGAAACTGAATTAACCTGGTGCTCAAAGCGAAGTTTGTTATCCAAAATACCTCAGAAAGTTAAGCCTATCAATTTCACGATTACCAATCTTAATAGGATGAAGATCAGGATTACCCCTATACGAATACAGAATATATTTTGTTTTGTCAGAATTGAGCATTATTTTGTTTGAACTGAGCCAATCAGAAATTTTTTTAAGATTATGAACAGTTAATAATTCAGTTCTTCTAAAATTTCTTGGCAATGCGCAATAATCCGCAAACATAGTAAAACTAAAATAATCAGAAATTGCAGAAATATCATTTATTTATATCAGAAACAACAAGGGTCCTAAATTACTTCCTTGAGGTACCGAATGTGTTATTGGATGCAAATCAGAACAATAATCATCAATGGCAACATATTGACATCTGTTTGTCAAATATGAACGGACCAATTCAAGCGGTGTCCCCCTAATCCCATAATGTGATAATTTTCCCAACAAAATTTCGTGGTCATCAGAATCAAAAGCTTTTCTTACCTTCAAGTATAACGAGAATGAAAGTTTATCATTATCAAGAGACTCATAAATATAGTTTGTATGTCTCAATAGAGCCTGGGTTGTGTTCTTATTTTTTATAAATCCAAATTGTGAATCATCTAAAATATTATGGTGTTCAAAATAATTGTAAAGTTGTTTATGCACAATCTTTACCAATATTTTGGAAAATACATTTATAATCGATATGGGCCTGTAATTTGAAACATCCAATTCATTACCCCCTTTATATACGGGCACAACCCTGGACACTTTCAAACAAACTGGAAATGTACTACTATTGATTGAGAAATTTACAAGATATTCCAATACAGGCGAAATTATAAAGGAAATTTGTTTAAGAATAGTAACAGGTAAATTATCAATGCTACAATTTTTATTTTTAAGAGACATTATAGTTGAGTGTATATCACGGTAGCCTACTGGTGCAAGAAAAAAAGAGTTTGGAAAGTTTCCCAATAAATACTGTGAATAATTACCTGTGGAATTAAAAGAGCTGGCAATACTCGCACCAATAGTAGAAAAATAATTATTAATCGTATTAGCTACGGTTTTTGGGTCAGTTACGGTAGAGTCTTCTACATTCAACTTCTCTATGCGACTCTTCCCCCCCACCAAAGCAACTCGGTCTAATTGTGTGATTTATTAATTTCCATGTTTTTTCAATATCATTTTTATATTCCAGAAATTTTCCCTTAAAATAAGATCGTCTTTTCTCTCTAATTAAATGAGTTACTCCATTCCTATAGTTTTTATAAGTTCTTTCAGATATTTGATTAGCTCTGTATTTCTTATATAATTTATTTCGATTCTTTATTTCACGTTTAGTTTCTAAATCAATCCATGGTTTAGTTAAGTCTCTCCTTGATATAGTTTTAACCTTCACTGGACAATATAAATTATAGTGACACATAATTGTATCAATAAATATTTTAAATGCATCGTCAATATTAGTAGCCCCATAAACATCAGAAAAATCATGAACCTGCAGAGCAATGGAGAGAGATGCCACTGTCATATCATTTATTATTCTATATTTTATCAATTTACTATCACTAGTTACGGAGTTAGCTAGATCATTTATATTTTTATATATAAGAAATATTGGATAGTGATCCGAAAGTGGTTCCATGATTATACCGGAGAGGTAGTTGACAGGTCTGTTGATAATATATAAGGAGAGTAGTAGTATCCACAGTTACTCTAGTAGGTTTAGTGATTAGTGGCTAGAAACTATTCAGGAGCATCAAATTGACTAATTCCAGACAATAATTATCATTAATCTGGTTTAGAAAGTTAAAATTAAAATCACCACAAATTATAGTATCACAGACTCTACCCATATTAGACAATTTCCCTAATATATCATTTAATGCTTCTAAATATAGGAGTGGGTCAGAATTAGGCGGTCTATAGATACATCCTAATATAATTTTTTTGCTTTTATATCTACACTCAATGAAAATGCTCTCAATACAATCTTGGGACATTAAGTTATCCATTAACCCTTTGTGCCAGGAAAGAATTTGAGCATAATAAAACGAATTTTGTTTTGTCATTCTTGTAGCATATAGGCAAAAAACATATTAAACAATATGTTGTCTTAGGACTTAAAGGGTTATTTGTTAGTTAGTACCCAGAGACAAAACTTATGGTGGCACAATAGAAAATTGAGTGAAGTCTAACCCTCCCCTCTGGTTGTTAGGAGTTCATTATAATTCAAAGAAAGTATACAGTATTTTAGAAATTATAAATACTCACCCCTAAGGTAACTACCATGGGCATGTTATTTCCTGCTCCGACTTCTGGTCCATAGATCGCAATGACGTCTGCAGTATCTGTACCACACTCTAAACCATTGCAAAATTTAGTGCATACACTGGCAGTAAATAGCTGAAGGCTGATGGAATTATCTGGTGGAAGAATCATATATATATTTTTATTGGTACATGCTTCTGTCTTTGGATAAATTAATAATATATAGAAGTTCAATCTCACCGTTACTGCAGGTACACATTCCTTCTACAAATCCTACGTATTGAAATCCTTCCAGATTGCATCCTTTGAAGCAAGAACTCGGTTCTGCTGTCAGTTGCTATTTGGAGAAGTAAATACATGAAATTGGACATAGAGGACAAATAGAACCCTATGGTGATACCAAAGAGATTAAGTGGGGACTCACTTTAATCATCTCTGTCTCACCATAACTTTCTCGCATGGAAGCTCTGCTAAATTCTTTGACTTGAAATAAGGATATATCCCTACTATGAAATAGTGATTAGTGAATGTAAATGGAAAAATATTCTATTTTAGGACTTACATCAACAGCCAAAGGAGTAATGTTGAAGGTTGGTGGGTCAACCATAGTATATTCGAAACAGTTCAAAAAAGTTTGTCCTCTTGCTCCTGAGAAATATGAAAAAAATAATAGTCTGAACTTAGTAATATTGATTCACAAAATCGATTGCCCAGAGATAAAGTTTACGTGGGCAATAGAAGATTAAGACAGAACCATATTAATATTCTATACCAACATCATAAATGTCTTACTGGGTATTAAAAGTATAAAACTCGGAGGAAAATATTAATATGTAATATTAAACATTACCTAATATGGAATAAATATCTTGGGTTTCAATTCCAAAATATCACAATGAATTGAGTTGAGAAAAACTATAACTAAGAAGCATTATGTGGCTATTACTATAATATATTTAATGACCATTACTCCAAATAAAGATTCCTACAGCTATATTTTGCATACTAATTGTATATAATTTAAGGTCAACCTTTAAAGATAAATTCAGTTTTAATAATTCCTATTTGGTTTACTAATAGTTATTTATTTTACCATCACTCGATCTTGAACAGAATATACCGAACACTCTTAGCCCTTACATACAAGAAAGAGGAATTTTTAAACGAAATTGCGTTAAACTTGCAGTAACAAAGGATTAACAAATAAATGCAGTTAAACTCAAGTAAGTTCTCTTTCTCCAAATTTGAATTGAGAATATCCTACAAATATTAAAAATTTATCATACAGTACATCTCACATCATATATTGTTAGTTTTAAAGGGTTGTACAAGATTAGAATCTTATCCACTCTTAATCTTCGGTGGCCCACCATAAACATCTATGCTTAATATTTAGTCTATTTTGTGATTTATAAGAAGTAATTACTTTTGTCTACAGTCGCTACTTCTGAGCACCATGCAATTTGATTCAAAATAAGTCAGGCTAAAATGGCATTTAAGATCAAGGTATTAATAAAAGGTATTCGATGGATTGAACTGATGAGAAAGTAGAGCGTAGAAACTATCTACATATCACTGAGAACCTTTAAACTATTTTTTTACTCTGTTTGCTCTTCAATTGTGACCTCTAAGGTAACTTTGATATGTCAATTCATTGAGTAGCTATACAGATTGATTCTTTAAATTGCATATTTTTATTTTCCATATGGTAGATATTATGAAAGTACGTTACACCTAAAAAATGAATTAGAGTTTGTTCCTCACTCACCTGGAATTATCACTGTCATCAGGAGTACCGCAGTCAGCCATCCAGACAGGTGGCTTGCGACAGCCGTGTGGCTTGAAACAGCCATCTTTGGGAGAAATATTATACATAGAAATAATGTTTAGGTATTAATGATTAAAAGAAGTTCACACTATCATAATCCACTTATTATTTTGTCAACGATAGTATATTTATAGAAATTGATTCAACATATTCTAAGTTGAAACCAAAAGAAAAATTAATAAATGTTCATTTTACCATGTGCAGCTTCTCACTTTAACATTGTAATTCGTATTTTTATTGGAAAATAGAGGGAAAAAAGTTAGGTTGGGATAGCAAGGATTAAGAGAAAACACCTCTTAATCTTCCATGGCCCTACCATAATTAACTCTACGGTAATCAAATAACATGCACTGACTCATTTAATCAATAGTTGAATGTTTCCGTACTCAGACACTCATGGAACTAGGGAAGTGGTCACTGACATACATAGTTCACAAACAAATATGACCTTAAAAGGTTTCAAATTAACAGTTCATGATCTATCATATTGACCACTTTGAGTAGTCTAAAGATCTAAACCAAAGTAGGTATTCTTGTGTATTATTCACAAAAAGAAAAATTTAAATAATGAATAATTTAACTAAGGAATAATTTAAACAAAGGATAACTGAACAAGGAATAAGTTATACAAGGAAATATATTCATTTAAACAAGGAAGAATTTAACAATTTAAACAAGGAATGATATTTAAATAACCTAAACAAGGAAACATTTATTAATTTAAACGAGAAATAGTTTATTGACTAAATAAAAATTAATTAATTAATTTAAAAAGGAATATTTCAATAATTTAAATACAGAATTTTCCAATAGCTTAAACAAGGAATAATTGTAGTGGAAATAAATTAATAGAAAAAGTTATTTCTTTTACGATCAGATTAATTTTTTTTACCTCATTTAGCTTCGATGAATTAATTAGAATTAATAATATTGGGAATAGATTAATTCTGTAATCTGAAATGATACAAATATGAAAATTACATAACCTAAAATTTATTCACATTTACATTTGAAATACTGAAGATAATTCGCATTTGCTGTAAGTTATAGACGATAAATTTAAACTCACCTTAATGGTTGTTCTCTTATTTCCTTTCAATTGAACTCAGTCTCAATTCATATCAATTGTTAATATCAATTAAATTTCTATGCAATATCAAGTCTGAAAAAAAACATGTTAGTTTATACTGAGAGAAAAGTTATGGTGTTTAAAAACTTCAGAAGAAATGATTAAACGAGAGTGATTTTCCAAAAATTGACTTTCATAGTCTCTATAATTTAACTAGTCGATATCTAACCAATAGCTAGTCAATAGCTAGGTAAGAGTTAGTCAATAGCTAGTCAATAGCTAGTCAATAGCTAATCAATAGCTAGTTCAATAGGTAGCTAGGAGTTTCTGTCTAGGAATAACTAGACAGAAACTAGCCTATAACTAGCCAATAACTAGCTTATCGTTAGCCAACAGTTAGCCAATAGCAAAGATTAATTATCAGAAGTTTATTATTTGATATATTCATTTTAGTTGAAGTACTGATTTCTTCAATACAACACCAGTCAATTTAATAATAAAGTGGTCAATTGTTCATGAAGTTTTAAGCTTCAGAACTTCAGTTCAGAGATAGAAAGTATTTAACTCAGTGTTCTGTTGAAGTTACAGCATGATAGCAATCTTTGTTGCACCAAAGTAACAATTGAAACTGCAATTAGAGTGAATAACTTGAAGAGAAATATCTTGATGTGCCAGCGACAGTTTTGATTAGTTTATAAACTTCGTTACGCATTTGGAATTTAAATATAGGTGTACTTTACATTGAATGCACACATAAAAAAATCATAATTTAATGTATCTATACAGATTATAAAATATAAAACAGATCTTAATGATATGGCCATATTGTAATTCATAATTACTACAAAGTCGTTCTTTTTGTTTTCAGTGATATTTGTAAATTTTCAAATACGGTTGACTAATTTGATGACGAAATTTAAATAATAGAATTTAATGGTTCAAAACTGTAAAATGAACAAATGATTTTATCTTTATAAAGTTTTGAAATTACAGCAATGGACCTCGAAACTTTATAATAGCTCTGGCCATTGAACAGATAAAAGTAATTTAGGACAGACGGATTATTCAAATCGTTTGATCAATAGTTACTAAAATATTCATAATTGAAATCTGAAATAAGTTTCAAGACGAAGATTGAATATTTAAAATTACACCTTCCAAACAGTGACTACTCTAAGTAATATTACTAATGATAAGAGTCATGAGTAATATTACTAATGATAAGAGTCATGAGTATATTTTTCTATAACTAGTTGATAGAGTTTAGTTTAGATGAACAGAATTATATTGGAATTTTTAATTTGACCATTAAATGGGCAAGTAATCCGTATGGCACACATTAAATGAAAAGTAATTAATCTGTTGTATGGCGTATTGAATAGTTCGATTGATCTCAAGCAATTAGTGTCTTTTAAATGAGCAAATAAAGTAAAGGAAAATATTCTGTTTCAGAAACTGAATGTTTTATTAAAAAGAAATATTTTTCAAAACTGTTGAAATATTATAACATTTTTTCATAAAATCAATGGTTAAAGATTATAATCATTTGATCAACATTTTTAAACAACTTTCTATGGACTCGGAGTATCATATTTTAAACCGAAACTTTATAAATAAAAACTTTAATTAAAACCTAAATGTTATATTTATAAAGTATATTCCTAATCTGCCCAGCTAATCATATCCTCTCTGCCAAGCGTGGGACAAAAGAGTATACTTCTCGCTAGTGAGGGATTCATGTCTGAATTCCAACGTATTAAATCCCACTAACATCCATTGTCTTGATAAATTGGAGGTCCCACGTCTTCCAATAGTCCAACCCAGGATGTCACTCGTCTGTCTCTAGCCTCTACCGCATCTGTCCCGCGCGAGATGTCGCACGTCTGCCTCACGCGGGAAATCCTACGTCTGTCCTACGCCTGATATCCCCTGATTTCCCTATTTATCTCACGCGGGATGTCCCTCTCAGTCACATAAATCATATGAAAACAACCATATAGCGAGAAGTAGTAAGAGTAATGCATATCATCTCTAAAACGTGCAAAAAGTCGCTAGTTGTTTTCTAATTACAGTATTAAATTATTTTCTTTCTTTCTAGTCTGTGATGGATCCATAGATGATTAGATTTTCTCCCATATTATTCTTCGGTATCTCCAACATAATTTTCTTTTCGATTTGATACCAAAATGAACAGAATATTTTTGGTGTTCCAAAATATCAGATCCTTTACTAACTGTTCCTGAGTCTTGAAAAAATTTTTAGTCCTCATATCTACTGGACTATGATTTGTAGTAAGATGAAAGGTAACCGACCCTTTCGTCGAAAACTCTTTTGCCGAAAATAATTTCGCAGTACGACGAACGACACTTTCGCCGAAATTACGTTATAAATACTTTGAGATATAGTGCACCTAAGGTTAGGTTAGAGGTCCGTTTGAGGGGAGGGAAGGAATTGAAAAATCAATTTTTAGAGGTGGAAATATATAAAAGAGAAACTTGGAAAAATATTTAATAGGAGGCTATACAAATTTATTAATTAAGATTAAAATAATAATATGGGTCTCCAAATTATAACAGATCTCCTTCGGAAGGTATCTCTCATGACCTTCTTTAGAACATGTCAGTTACAATGAAATCGGGCCAATCCAATTTAAACTTCATTTCATTGGATAATAACATATTTTCCGTATTTGGATGTGCCCGATGGATCCCACTGATTTTGGTATGATCTAAAGAAGGCCATGAGAGAGAACTTTTGAAGTGGATCTGGTATAATTCAGGGATTGGTTTATGCTGCTGGAAAAGCGGATTCAGGGGTGAAGGAAGCGACACAGAACTCTACTCGATACATCAGTGAGTTACAGAAAAATTTTGTCGTATTTTGAACAATAATGAACTTTTCAGCCGGATAATGCATACACACCTATACACAAACTATTAACTTGTTTAAAACCAAGAAAATAATGGTTTGGACATCCTATTTAGTGATTCGTCAGACTTAAGCCCTATTGAATATTGATGGAGAATTTTGTTTTGGAAAAAATTATCTCAATGGAAGCCAATTTCAAAATGGAGAAGCTCTGAAAAGCTAAATTAAAACAGTATTAAAATTATATTCATTATGAAATTGAATGTTCTATTTGATTCAATGCAAAACAGATGTGTTAAGATTATGTAACCTAAAGAATGTGAAATTTGTATATCCTTCTAAAAAATGAATATATATTTATACCCCATTTACATATCCAATTCAATTTTTCATAGAGAATCGTGGTTTACAAATAAAAATATTGCTATTTTTATAAGGTGTCTTTTACTTATTTTCACCACAATATAATAGTTTTCGAATATTTAATGTATAAATGGACTTAAAACATTTCAAATACTCTGTTTAATGCTGAAGTCAAAATGTTGGCAGCTTCCAGTTCAGGGTAATTCCTAATTGATAGGCTAAAATGTTTACCAAATATGCCGATTTGTATCCGCAAAGAAAAAGTTATCGTGGGATATTATAAAAAAGAGTGGGATTTTCTCTTAATATTTTCCTGCTTCACCATAACTTTTCTCTGAAAAAGTATACCTTAATATTCCTGATCTCTGTCAAAATTTTGTGAAGTTATTATGAAAAACATTCAATTATATGCTTCATAATTAAGTTAAATACTATGGTTTTCGAATAGGATATGATTTCAAAAACTTGATTTCCAATATCTGATATAATAAAAAATATATGAATCATTGAACAAGATTATAAATATAAAATATTTTTAACAATTCTCATGAATTAATTCTATTTCTAATTAGAAATTACCGAAAGAATAAATGAAAAGAGAATTATTGAATAACATACGGTACAAGAGAAAGAAGATGGTGAAGACTTCGTCTCGTATTTAGAATAATTGGCTGTAGCTCCAGTTCACCTACTCCCATGAAGACAACATTCTGTTTCAGCAGTCAAAGAGCCAATGCACCGGTGCCTGTTCCAGAGAACCTTGCCAACCACTCAAATAAACAGAATGACCTGCATGTGATATTTTGTAACCAGGACCACCGTCGCCATGCACCACTTCTCACAATGGAAAAGTTTTAAGGTCACACACGAGTACTGCAAGGGGCGAAGCATTAATTCGTATAATATAACACTCGAAAATATATCGTAAGTGAAAATAATAACTTAAGTGAAAATAATAGCTTAAGTGAAAATAATATTTTTAGGGAAAATAATATCTTGAGTGATCAATAATGCCAATGCTTTATTTATTTAATAATAATGTTTTATCATTGAATACTAATGTTTTATCATTGAATACTAATGTTACATCATTGAATATCAAAAAAAATATTTCCTGTACAATAAATATTGTTTGTAATTTTAAAGAAATCAATTTTTATGAATTAATAAAACAGTGAAACAATTAATTCAAGGATATACTAAAATTTTTGCATAAAGTACATAGAAGAATTATAATAATCTTTATTAAAAGAACAATTGATGACCATATAAAATCAGCTTCTTTTAATATTAAATCAATGTTATTTCTTATCCCTTAAAACACTGACTGTTGAGTTTCAGTTCGACAAACCGAATTAATTCAATATAATAAAACTATTCATATGAATCATGGGTAAAATAAATTTTGCCCTGTACATTAATATAATAAAAGCTATTAACTGACAAAAAATAATATAATTCGAGCCGCTGGTTTCCTAAATATCATTGTGTAAAGAATCCTTTTAAATTTTGTCAGTCTAATTAGGGTTAAATACAACATTGTTTCAATTTGAGTTCTGATAGTCACCGTTCATTCCTGGCCTTGGCTGATTTCAAAGAACATACTAATTTATTTCATCCTCTATATACACTGTCACCTCTACCAAAATTTGATTTCTTCGAAAATTAAAAAAAAATCCATTTCATCATAATTATTTGATAGTGAAGTAGAAGGTACAGTTTCTATGCAACTTTCTTATCATTTCAATAATGTAAAGCGATAGATGATACATTCACTATATATATATAAAGGTAATCTAATCTCAACACGCTTACTTTCGTCAGAGAATTTAGCCAATATATTTTCTTCATTATAACATCAATCAATAATCAATTTACGAAATTATAAATTTGTATCTAGTATACGAATGGATAATTATCATATTTGAAAAAAAAATTGAAAAGTAATCTTTTGTTTGTTGTTTTGTTTGTCTTTGTTCTCCTTATATGAAAAAATGTAATTTTTAAGAAAAATTTCACATTTAGTTCTATGTAATGTATTCACTATACAAATATTGAATAATAGAAGAATATAAGCACTAAGCGATTATATAGAAGATATAATATCGGGAACATCTATTAATGTGATTAATTAAGTCAGTTACTCGCTGCAGTCAATCCTCTAAATTAATAGAGCTAAAGAGTAAAAACTGTCAGTTATTAAAGTGGAAATTTCTAATTTAATCATTAATATTTTAGTATGACAGCGTTGCATACGTGGTAGTAAAGTATTTTGACACTATTTTTAACATAATTTTGTTTTAATTAGTTTCATACTGATGTTACTCGAAAGAATAAGTATCAATTAAATAAATAAATGCCCAGAACAAAGGGCAACCCACAATTTCTCGAAAAGTTTCTTGAAAAGTTTTGGTTGGACAAAGGAACACGAGAAGTAATTTAAGACTGTTCGAACTAGAACATGTCACTATTTGATACGAAACCAATTGAAACTAATAGAAAACTTTGGAGTGTTCCTTCTATAACATTGCTCATATTCAAGTGAGTCATTTACTTTACAAGAGTGAGTCATTCACTGTACAAGAGTGCGTCATTCATTGCACAAGAGTGCGTCATTCACTTTACAAGAGTGAGTCATTCACTGTACAAGAGTGAGTCATTCACTGTACAAGAGTGATTATATGATGAATAAATGGTTATTTTACTGATAATATTGATATTAGAAAATTTTTCCCAAATATACAAATTTTCAATTATCTCTCTAGTATTTTTGATATTATAAATACCATTCTTATAGCGTCAAACATTTGAAAAAGTATATCCATGTTATTGATATTATTGAACGCTACTAATTGAAACCAAAACTTGATTAAAGTTTCGAAAGGTCATGATAAATGAAAAGGAAATTATAGTACAAATTTTACATACTCTACCATAAGTTTAATGTTTGTTATTATTGCTATGGGTACTGGTGTATGGAATGTAACTTCAAGGCTTTATCTTCAGTCATCAAATTATTACTAAGAGGGTAGTACGCCTATTATTCACCATGAATTGGACTGTGATAACCAAAGGTGAAAAGTATTGGAATTCATTTTATTATTCATGAGACATAGCCAGAATGTTATCTGTTCTAATTTATATAATCATCTTTAACTTATTTTCATTCTTTTGAAACTAGATTAACCTAATTATTCATTCTGTATAAAGTTATTACAATGATTAACCGGATTCAATAAATGAAATTAAAGAACTTTCTTATAAATAAGTTAGCCAGCAATAATTTGAACTAAAATGTATTCATAAATTATATTATATGATATAAACGGGAAAAAGATTTTTCACCGCCTGGACTATCCACCGCTGGAATTTTCCCCGCCACACTTTTCCAGCCATTAATTTAAAGTTTAAGCATTTTTTTAAATTGCTGTTACTCTGTTTAAATGTAAAATATCCCTAATTATTTTGAGAACGATTGTGAACAAAAATTATTTCACACGTGGTACACAGTCTTTGTATTGTTTGATTAGATTACTACTCATCTTAAATATTTTATTGCATGCTAAAAGTATCTATAGGTAATTTGTATATTCGTACAATCGCTTTGTATCCTTTGTATGTTGTTACCAAGAATCAAAAATTAAACTTTTGGATTTAAATCATAATTGAAATCTTTCTTACATCATTATCAATAGTTTTCATTAATTGAAGAAGGTTTCTTCCACCAATAACAGTTTCTAAAGACATGTTACCAAGAGTTATTGAATTCTTTAATTATTAATACTCATTTCATTCATTATTCTACATTATTATCTATATATGTGGGTAACAATTATCAAATTTATTAAATATCAGTAACCCTTCCATATTACCAGTGAATCCGAACAAATTTACTATAACGAATATAAAAAGTAGCGAATACTGAAATATTCAATAGGAAATGTAAATTTAAATTATTTAGATACAATGGAAGTTCTCAATTGTTGACCGCATTATGCCTAGCCCACTACGTGTTTCATTGTCTATAGTAATACGGGGAAACGGGCAATTTCCCGCTGGATTATTTATTACTTGTCGGACCTTTTCCCAGCCGGACTTTTAACCTCCTGAACTATTCTCCACCGGACTTTTGCCGCCAGGTATTTCTTGGTCGGACTTTTAAAATTTAATCATTTTTTCAAATTGTTTCAACTCTGTCAAAATGTCAAAAAAAAGAATTATATTCTTAATGACACTTGTAAACAAAGCTGATTTCAAACGTACGACACAACAGGCTTATAGTCTTTGTACTGTATGATTACTTCCTCGTTCAAAATGCTGTAACCACGAATCATCAATTAAAATATTTGATTTCAGTCATAATTGTAGACTTACATCATTATCTATTACTTTCATTAATTCAAAAGCTTAATTCTTACACCAAAAATAGTTTAAAAGAAACTGTTACCAAATGCGATAGAATTATTTATGAATTCTATAAAAACTCATCTCATTCATTATCCTAAATTATTTCCAATGTAGGTACCTAGTAAATAATTGTCCAAAAAATCAAATATCAGTGTGGCTTCCTTATTACCAGTACTCAGATCCAATTTACTTTTAAAAATTTTAACAAGTTTGTAGAGGAAATGTTCATTTAAATAATTTAATTAAAGCAAAAGCCCTCAATTATTGACCCCATTATGCCTAGCTCACAAACTTTTTATTTGATTTTTTAATCAATAGTTATATCCTTTTACCAAAAATAAAGCAGTATCAAGATACAGATCAATTTTGCTACCAACTCCTTGAACCCATTTTGTATTAGTTATTCCTTCGATAATCAGTGTTCATTAAAGAATTTTGGAGTAGATATATGACATTATTTCTAAATCGTCCTCAAACCTGACTGCTTGAAAATACTTGTTTTATGGATTTCTACACTCTAACTTATGTATGGTCGGGAGGGGTGAATCTTTCGCACTAAAAAACTTTTGGGTGTTGCAACTAAGTTTTCGCAGATAGACGATTAATATTTGACATGAAGAACTGCACTAAGGCCTTCTATACACCATCACAAGGAAAAAAATTAGCATTTATATAATCTGAGTTATTGACGAAAGTAGTGCGCAATTGAATTCATCCTTGATGGGGCGATTTTTGCGCGCGAGATCTAGGGGCGAATATCTGCGCACCCATTAATTCCTTTCCATAGTGAAAAATAGCACTATTGAGTGTCTAGATACTTACTAGATATAATTTCAATGTGCTTAAAAGCATAAACAATCAAATTCAAAACTTGAAAAAAACTTTTTTCGACCTGTTTACTTAAAGTTTGTAGAATGTATGTGTGACGTCATGAATGTTGCTCTCTATTCAGGATTAATTTATGCATGTAATATTAGTTTATCTTAAGTATAACACTATAATATGTATATATTATGTAACTATAAATATGATAAATAACTAGATGACGGGCACTCATAGAGCGCATACCTTTGTCGCAGCTTATAAATGTCCTTGACCTTTAACCTGTTCGCTCCTAAAATATAAACAAATGGTTCCTGAATATTGCAGCATCGTCCCACCAAATTTCAGACAATTTGGTTGAATACTTTTGGGTTATAAATGACCTTGACCTTGATTTTTACCTGATTGCTCCCAAAATCTAATAAACTGGTTCCTGCCTGGATAATTACAAACCGTTCCACCAAATTTCAATTAATTTTGTTGAATACATTTTGCGTTATGAATCACTTTAACCTTTCACCCGATCGCTTCCAAAAACTTACCAAACCGTTCCTTGATATTGACCAATCATCTCATCAAATTTCAGGCAAATTGATTGAATAATTTTGAATTATTGAGTTATAAATGACCTTGACCTTTGACCGGAAATCGATCGTCCCACAAAATTCCAAGTAATTTGTGAGTAATAAGATGACAAACATAAATATACCGCCTAAAATATAACCTTACGCAATCTATGAAAGTAATAAACCTTTTTAGGTGTCAAATATAGCATATATAACCAATTTAACATACATATCTAAAACATTGTTCAAAATACAGTTACACTTAAATAGATATTTTCAATTTAAGTCTCTGAAATTACGATTATAAGAATATAGAAGCAAATGGGTTTTCCGTACATCTATTAGGATACGTGGAATTTTCAATTGCCGTTGTAAAGTCGGGGAGATACCAAGGTTAGGAGGAGTGTATGTCATATCTTGTCATGTCCGCTCTAAGCTCTCTGAGAAGAACCTTTGTTCTCCCAAGTCTCTTTTGCTTTTTAAGAGGTGTGAGGAATTAGTGTTCTCTCATTTTGTAGGAAGAAAACTGAAGATCCTTCATGATGATGGTTCTCATTGAAGTCTGGATCACATCCATGTGTTTAGCTATATTTTGAAAAGTATTTCTTCGAGTCTTCAACATTTCACAAACATTCTTAGCCATTTTCTTTATTCAAACAAGTACTCCCACTTCAAGGGCAATCCTCAGAAGTGACAAGCTCGACGAAGAAACTATTCACAACATGGTGCAATGTCGATGTGCAACTTTTAAAAGCATAATGACATCAGAGTTGGTTTTCCCTGTACGATGGTTTAACCCTGTTTTGTCGTTTTAGACCTAATATTTTCGATTTTATTAAAGAGAACCAAATAATATAAGATTATATAACTATACTTAATTAGCAAAATGATAAACATATATAGTGACGTTTGATATGTTTAACTATAAATTTCACAGAAAAGACTAATGACTTTAAATTCACCCTGATTTACAATTTCATATTTCGACTTATTATCTGAAATATATGTGGAATGTGTGTGTTTTTAGTTAAAAGTGAAGAAATACACATATAGAGAGTAACATTAGACATTATAAACTGTTTCAGGGCCTAAAAATAAATTTCTATGGTGCGCAATATTCGCCCCGCCATGCAAATATGATGGGGCGAATAGTTTCGCACGAAAAAACTCCGCTAACTAAAAAATTAGAAACTCTAGAACCATGTAATTTTAACTGAGGCAACTTAGTCAATGATCATCGTGCACTAAAAATTTCAGATCATTATCTGCGATAGAAATATTTTGTATGACAAATTTATTTTTTAGTGCAATTCGGTAAAATGAATTTTCGACAAGGTACTTTTCATATGGTCTTAAATGTGATTTTTTTATCTATGAATAAATGCCTGTAAGCTGTTTTAATTTCATACAGTGTTACTACATATTTGAGCCGGTCTATGACTATTTTTGTTATTGTGCTAGCACGTTTTAACGTGTGGTGCGCAAGATTCGCCCCGTGTGCAACTGCGCGAGTATTTGCCCCTCCCGACCCTATGTATTTTCATAATAATGTTGAAACTATTGTGAGCTCTTAAGGTATAAATGTTAAATTTGGATACAAAAAGACACTATAAAAATATTCCAATATTAAGTGTCAAATAATATATAACAGATTTATTAATTCTACAGTATATTAATTGTTAAATTAATGGGATTCAATTGAATTTAAAATTGCTCTGGAAAAAAATGAACAATTGGTGAATAGATTGCTGTTTTTCTAAAATAGCTTGCAATGAAAATAATAAATTCAAATTATATAAAACTGAAAAACTAAATTAATCGTAACTGCTTAGACTATTTTGCGACATTTGACAATCCCCACTATTACCATAATGTTTGTGGCTTGTAGCATCTCTGAATTATGTGCGAATTTAAAAAAACAACTAATATGGACGGCCACTGGACAGTTGGACACATACGGGAATCAAAGCTAAAAATATGACTGTATTATTAGGCAAGTCTGTTAATGAAATGTACCTTCTATTGATAAATGGTTTGTTGTTTCAAAATTATACATTAATAGCCCAAAATACTGATATTTCATTCGGCGGAGAAAATTCAGCGGGGAAAAGTACTGGCAGGGAAAAGTGCATCGGGAAATTGCCCGTCGTGATAAAGTCAGTTGGAGAAAAGTCCTAGTGCCGATATAAACTAACCAAATTCTCTTTCCACTTTCTCTTTTAGTTGCCCTTTTAATTCAAGTGATCAATTTAGTTTTCGGAGACCACAAGATTAATTTCATCACTGATAATAAAGGGCTGATAAAATTCTTGATTTTGAACGATCGATCAGTTATCTCCGACTTGGAAATCCCAACCAGACCCACAGCGAACAACTCAGTCATTCCTTGTAAGTATGGTTAATTGTATATTGTCATAGGACTCTATAGAGAGATATAAGTGAGGAATATTGTCTTATATTTCGTACGCAGGTCGCTGTTCCTGCTTGTCCGACCCCACGTGTTACGCTTTCTCCGTCACACCCGAAGATGCTTGTCTCTTCAGAGCCAAGGGAAGTGAAAACTTAGAAATGGGCTCTAATTAATGGAAGATTGGACTGACTCGAAATACATGGAGGGAGCTAAAACTTCCGTTATATGTAAGTTCTTATTTTATTCCTTTCTTAGTATTCTATAAATATTTAAATTAGGGTTTTATTTCATTCATTGTATCATAATATGATAGCTGTACCTAAATTTAGAATTGTAGACTATTGAATTAAAGTGATATTGAAGGCCCTCAAGAAGAGAAAGTTTCAATCCTAACTTTATCACTATTTCACATTTGAAAGCCGCTTAATCATTTGAATCAACATTACAATATCACGTACTGGTTCCTTCACGAAAAAAACCTCCAGTGCTTTTAAAATTTATACAACAACCTAGCCGCTGGTTAATGCAAGTTAGTTCTCAATTAATCATTGAATAGAGTGTTATTTCTTTAATAAATAAAAAAACGTTCGTATGACTTGTTCCTGATCAGACGTGTGCTGTATGTGTCACTCTGCTGTGTGAATTAGTGGCCTAGTCTTAGGCTAGACTACAGCCTATTGTTCTGCACGGTATTATCTAGCTTACTTCTTAGCTTGTAAGAATTCTACTCGTTTTTTTCTATAATACAGTTCAGTGATAGTAGTTCATAATGAAAAAAACTACTAAAAAGTCGCGTAGTAGACATACTACCGACAGAGAAGTAGAAACAACGCTTTCAGTGCTTGCAAACAAGTTGGATAAAATAGTCTACCGGTTAGATAAGTTTGATCTCGTTGTAAAGAGGCTGAATGATAGTGAATCCCAACTACAACAATGTTTGAGTGAAAATTCAAATCTCTAACGGAAGATATCTGAAGTAGAGTCTCGCCTGGAAAGTTTGGAAAAGTTTGAACGAAGGAATAACCTCATATTTTCGGGGTCTGAACTATCTAAATTACAATCTAATACAACTACCAATGAAGCAATCGCTGAGCTGTTAAAAGAAAAATTAAAATACAACCTACCTAAGGAGCATATCTTAACTGCGTATTGATTGGGTGCCAAGTCGCTGTCACAGTCACCAGACAAGAGAAGTGTTATGGTAAAGTTACCAAGTCAGGAAATTAAAAATGATTTGCTAATAGCTTGTAAAAGAGTTAAACCACCTAATCTTTTTGCAAATGACGACCTTACTCCTCTCCATGCGACCATACTCTATGCACTCAGGCAGGCGAAAAGAAAGTCAAAAGGCGAAAAAATAATTCGTGGCTCCAGAGATGGAAGGGTTTATGTATTCATAAAGCCTCCTAATCCGTCGGCTGGGAATCAGCGAGTATTCATAGATACTCTGGATAAACTCGATGAGAATTTCATCTATGGAATTTATTGAGAGTAACAAATCTCATGAGTGACTGACAAGCAAGTACTGCTTATATAATGTTTTATGCACCTGTTGTCCCTGCCTCCATTTATCTTATGCTATAGTACATATTTTCTACAATCCTTCGTCGGAAACACGCGGATATGTCTCTACATATCTGCTGATGTTCCAATGGTCGTTAATCTATGCTGCTATCGGCAGTATGGCCTCTGGTCCCAAGCACATGTATTTATTACGATATATGTTGACTTGGATTGAAGTGGCCTACCCTGATGTTAACGGTCATGATGTAACCTATCGTAATGTGACCTACAATTATGTGACCTACAATCATGTGACCTACAATCATGTGACCTACAATGATGTGCCCTACAGTGATGTGACCTACAATGATGTGACCTACAATGATGTGACTTACAATGATGTGACCTACAATGATGTGACCTACAATGATGTGACCTACAATGATGTGACCTACAATGATGTGACCTACAATTATGTGTCCTACAGTGATGTGACCTACAATGATGTGACCTACAATGATGTGACCTACAATGATGTGACCTACAATGATGTGACCTACAGAGATGTGACCTACAATGATGTGACCTACAATGATGTGACCTACAATGATGTGACCTACAATGATGTGACCTACAATGATGTAACCTACAATGATGTGACCTACAATGATGTGACCTACAATGATGTGACCTACAATGATGTGACCTACAATGATGTGACCTACAGAGATGTGACCTACAATGATGTGACCTACAATGATGTGACCTACAATGATGTGACCTACAATGATGTGACCTACAATGATGTAACCTACAATGATGTGACCTACAGTGATGTGACCTACAATGATGTGACCTACAATGATGTGACCTACAATGATGTAACCTACAATGATGTGACCTACAGTGATGTGACCTACAATGATGTGACCTACAATGATGTGACCTACAATGATGTGACCTACAATGATGTGACCTACAATGATGTGACCTACAATGATGTGACCTACAATGATGTAACCTACAATGATGTGACCTACAGTGATGTGACCTACAATGATGTGACCTACAATGATGTGACCTACAATGATGTGACCTACAATGATGTGACCTACAATGATGTAACCTACAATGATGTGACCTACAGTGATGTGACCTACAATGATGTGACCTACAATGATGTGACCTACAATGATGTAACCTACAATGATGTGACCTACAGTGATGTAACCTACAATGATGAGACCTACAATGATGTGACCTACAATGATGTGACCTACAATGATGTGACCTACAATGATGTGACCTACAATGATGTGACCTACAATGATGTGACCTACAATGATGTAACCTACAATGATGTGACCTACAATGATGTGACCTACAGTGATGTGACCTACAATGATGTGACCTACAATGATGTGACCTACAATGATGTGACCTACAATGATGTGACCTACAATGATGTAACCTACAATGATGTGACCTACAGTGATGTGACCTACAATGATGTGACCTACAATGATGTGACCTACAATGATGTAACCTACAATGATGTGACCTACAGTGATGTAACCTACAATGATGAGACCTACAATGATGTGACCTACAATGATGTGACCTACAATGATGTGACATACAGTTATATGATTTTCCATGTTGCTGTAGCCTTTGATAGGTACATTTTACTTTGCCTATACCTGATAATTAGTATTTACATGAAGTATTGTTTTGGGGAATTGTTTCTTTTCCTTATTAGTTCATCTTATATTTTTCTTATTAGTTTCACAATCGTATTTTATTCATATTTTTTATTAGTTCATGCTTGAAGTAAATACTGATAACCTATTGAACATTGACTCAGATGAAAATTATTTTAATGTCTCGCCAGAAGAAATTGCCGGAAATTATAGCAATAGTGAATTAAATTCAACCTAAAGTCATAATACCGAAAGTATGAATAATCTGTTTGTAGTATGTATGAATGTCAGAAGTGTGTACAAACATAACGACGAATTACTATCTTTCCTGGAGTCATTGGATAAAGAACCTGATATTTTAATTCTCACTGAAACATGGCTGAATATCTCAAACAATGATAGTTATATATTGGAGGGTTATAATGGGTTTCATATTGTTAGGGATGATACTAGGAGTGGTGGAGTGTCTGTATTCTGTAGGTCTTGTTTAAAAGTAAGATCAATGATGAACTTGTCTCACTGCAATGATGCAATTGAGTCATGTATAGTCAAAGTAAACTAGAGTGGAATGAATTTGTACGTGATTGGTGTATATCGTCCCCACTCTGGAACTGTAGATTATTTTACTGAAGCTTTAAGTAACTAGAACCTCACTTCCATGCCTGGCAAAATATTTTTGAAAATAATAATTATTGTATAGGTGATATTTTTTAAATGACCTGACATATTTATTTTTAATGTGAATCGTTTGAGGTCGTCATGTTTTTTTAAAACCAAGCATACTGTATAAATATTAAATTCATATTTCATTAATTTTTAATAGGTGATCACAATTCAATAAATAATATAATCATCACATACGAAGAATATTTATCTTGAACACAATTTTCCAGGACAAACACGATCCGTAGAAAATTTAGATTTTCATCTGTAATGTTCATGTTTTTTCGTTAATTTTTACTTCAGATGATAGGCATGCAAAACTAATTATTGGAAGTGAAGGGCATGGCTACATTTCTGTACTGACAAGTATGACTTTTGACTCATGCATGATTACTTGCGGAAGATTCACTGGATTCAGAATGGCTCTTGGTAGGACACAGGCAACACTTGATGATCTACGAAAGTGTGAGCAAAAAAATTGATTTTTTTTTACAGAATTGGAAAGATTTCCATTATTTTCCTGCTATATCTTCAAATTCTCTCAATACTAGTTCCATTATTCTATAACTTATTATATATTTTTTCACTACAGTCGAACTTCACTGGATTGATCTGCACGAAAAGGCCAACCATGATGAGTGGGGGGAAAAGACAAGACTTGACACCAACATGTTGCTTCCTGGAGAACCCGTACGTGATGATAAGGCTAAGAACTTTGTGATGAATGAAGGAAAAATAAATGAAGCAGTCGGTACTCACGGCTTCTATTGTCTCTGTCAGAGTTATCAGTTCGACTGAATAATCTTTGATGAAATTATTTTTGAGTATTTACAGGGTAACATCGTAATATTTGGACACTTCGTCAGACTCCATACTTGGAAAGTGCGCGTTCACAGATATATGATAGGTTAATCAGAAAATTCTGATTAAATCTTATTGGTTCTTTACCTATGTTAATGCCCACTATCCGTAAACTATGAGTATCTGAGTACTTAGATGTTCCTTTACGATTTAAATTATAGTGATTCACATTTATAATATTTCTTCCCACATAATGAAGAGAAGAAAAAGAGATACTATTATAAGGGAAGTAGGAAAAATTAAGACCCAATATAATCTTGCGTAAGTATATTTTCATTTCATCTACGCAAAAGGTTCTGTACTGTACTATGTGAGCTGATATCACAAAATATATATGGCGTGAAGATACTTTCAATTATCACAAGGAGTACAATAGAAATTTATATTATGTATTCATTTTATGAGTGTTTTGAAGCTAGGATTATTATTAGTGATACTTTAGTTAGATTACGAAGCTTGTTTGTAACAAACTTTGGAAGTTTACCAGCTTCATCCTAGTACCCCTAGATATAGGCAAGCCTAGATATATCTTTCTAGTTAATTAAGCCTACCTACATGTTTACTAACTAGTAAGCTAGAATTACAAAAGTAGGCACTCATCGTTTAGGTTCAATACAAAACACAATCCTCGAAAAATTGATTCACTACCTAATTAAGTAATTATTGAATAAATGTTAGTTAGATTTCTTATACGGGTATACCTAATTCTAGTCACCTAATAATCATATCAATAGTTAAGTAATTTATATATATATCTAGGTTAGCTGCAAAATGATGTATAAGAAAGTTTTTAAGTTAATTATATTGATATTTTTCTATCATATATACAATTGAGACAAACCATAAAATCCTGTTCTCAGTAATGCAGGTATAAAGTATTTGTTTTGCAATATAAATGATTAGAAAATAGCAGACAATGTCAGTCTATTATATAAGTTAATGTATACATTTTTCAAAAGAGGGATTACTTAATAATTACAGTCAAAACAAATCTGTCAGTTATCATATAATTTGAAAGAAAAGAAATCAATTGTTCAATTTAAAAAAAATTGTAATAGTTTGATTGAATTCCCCCCTAAAAATATTACGGCAGTAATATTACGCAACTAACTAATAATACTAAATTTGAATGAAAATTAGAAACAATATTGGTTTATCTGTGATGACAAACCCAATCACCCAATCCTGTCCCAATAAAGTTATGCTGCCTGGAACTAAAGTAACATGAACCTAAAATCAGTAATTGAAGTCTATTGAGATTGATTCAACTATTTAAGAAACATGACTAGGATCACTAATCATTGTCTACGTTTTCTATTATTTAAGAAACATGACTAGGATCAATAATTATAGTGTACGTTTTCTTTTATTTAAGAAACATGACTAGGATCAATAATAATAATCTACAATTTCTATTATTTAACCCTAGTAACTTAAATTTTATAACTAAAACTGTTATAAAATCTTAATAAATTGACTTTACGATAGTTTGTCCTTATAAAAACCTTCATTTGATATTTACACATCCATTGGTAAATGCCAAAGCATAATTATCTAAATTAAATATAATTAACATTTAATGATACGAAAGAAATAGTTCTTAGGATTTCTAACTAATCGTGCAAAAGCCATTTTCACAACCCATCAATAAAATCCTTATATCATTAGCAAAAATGATTAAAATTTAATTAAAATTCAACTGTGGATGAAAAAAGGTTCTACAATGAAAAAGATAACAGAAAGAAACATGTACCTTTAATAGTTTTTGAAATACGTTAATTTATAATTCTATTCGTTTTTTTTTCTTCTGAAACACCCTGTATATTTGAATAAATGCTCATAATATGAGAATCTTGCCATTTATCACTTTCTTTTTGTATAATCGTATGTAACCATGCTGAAAAGCAAAAGTCATGAAAAGAGAACTTCCAAATCAGTTTGAAAATAAAATTATTAATATTTTTTTTTGAGGACTGGTGCGCCTGGACCAGTCCCTAGGTTACTAAAGTTATATAACATGACTAGGATCAATAATTATAGTCTAAGTTTTCTATTATTTAGATAACATGACTAGGATAAATAATTATAGTCTCCGGAGATTGCTTCTATTATTTAAGTAACATGACTAGGATCAATAGTAATAGTCTCCGGAGATTGCTTCTATTATTTATGTAACATGCCTATGAAGTACATGCATAGCATATACAGAGAAATTCAAAATCCTATCATAATAGATTGTAGGAATAAAATATTGTTTGTTTCGAACTTTGAAACGATAATGAAGATAAACTTTGAATTGTCAAGATTGTAAGTTCCCAAACAGAAACTATCGGTAGATGGAAATACCTGATTAGGTTTAATTTATTCTCAAAGTTAAAATGAGTTCAGTCGTTAACATGAATTACTGAGAGGAAATTAGACTCCTTGGAGTGCTATCATATGTAACGATCCATTAAAATATAAAGAACTCATATAGGTACAGGCAAAGAAAAGTGTATCTCTGATATTTTTGTAGTTAATAAATTTCCCTTTTCAAACGGAAAACTTACAAATAGTGAAACATAAAGATATTTCGAAATATGTCTGGTGCACGATGCCAAATTTGTAATATATGGAAATAATAAGACATTCGAAAACTTAGATATAATTATGAAATGATTCTCTCATCTGATGGAAAGTTCATTTTTTCAATTCCCTCCTTTCCTATTTATTTATAACGTGAATAAATGTTATTGGCATTATGACTATTATAAAATAGTTGGCTGTCGAGAAAGACACCAACCGTTGAACCAGTAATACTGAAATGTTTAAATAATCGACAGAAATATTGCAATTTTTTTAAGACTTTCCTGGTAATATGCAAAATTATGCTACCCTCAGGTTTTGCAACCGGTTTGATCAAAATAAACTGATCAAAATAACAGCCTGACTGCTGTTATTTTGAGCTAAGATTTTGAGATGAATGGGATTATATGTCTAAATTCAATCTGTTAAATATAAAACATATTGTTGATTCTATTTTTTTAGATCAAAATGTTAATTAACCAAATGTAGTTGTACAAAATTAATTATTGAAAATATTTGCAACAGCAGACAGACATTATTGTGATTAATATTTTCTGTGTCCTTTGACAGTAGAGTGAGGTTATGTTTGACTTTCACGGCTCATTTCTTATGTCAATTGTTGAGGCTGAACACAATTCAGATGAGTGAACTTTGCAGTACTAAACCTTTTACAGTTCTAGTTGATCCAATTGAAATAATATTTTATCCGAGTGAATTTGAATTTGATCCAAGTGAAATTGAATTTGATCTAACATAATATTTCATCATTCTGATACTACCAAAATATTTAACAAACATTAAACATTTAAAAATTTAACAAAAATCCAGATTACAGAAAATATATGAGTGTCAAAAATTCAGTATACTATAAATCTGAGATACGAAAAAGGTGGGATTTAAAAAAATGTAGGATTTCAAATAAATGAGAGATTTAAAAATTATATAGGAATGCCACATTTCTTGAAATCCCGCATTTTTTTGAGATCCTACTTTTTTGGTGATCCATCACCCTTTGAAATCCCGCATTTTTTTGAGATCCTACTTTTTTGGTGATCCATCACCCTTTGAAATCCCGCATTTTTGAAAATCCCAAATATCTGGAAATCCCGCATATCTGGAAATCCCGATTTTTTTAGAAATCCTGCATCTTTGGAAATCCCGTATTTTTGTAAATCTCGCATTTGTTTGTAAATCTCGCATTTGTTTGGAAATCTCGCATTTGTTTGGAAATCTCACATTTTTTTTAAATTTGATTTTTTTTAAATCTCGGGATTTCCAAAAAATAGGGAATTTCCAACCAATGAGGGATTTAAAGAAATATAAAATGTAAAAAAAATGCAGAATTTAAAAAAATACAGAACTTCAAAAAAATGCGGTATATCAAAAAATGCAGGATTTTAGAAAATGTGGGATTTGAAAAAAATGCAATATTTCAAAAAAAAATATTTGAAATCCCGAAATTTTTCCATCCCAAATTTTTTTTCTGATTTTTTGTATCTCGGATTTTTTATTTCCTGCAATTTTTGTATCTCGTATTTATAGTATATCGAATTTTTGGTTCCCGTATTTTTTCTGTTATCCGAGTTTTTGTTTAATGTTTAAGCGTGACATTTTGGTAGTATCGGAATGAAAAAATATTATCTTAGATCAAATTCAACTTCAAAAGGATCAAATTCAAGTCCATAAGGATCAAATTCAACTACATAAGGATCAAATTCAACTTCACTTGGATCAAATTCAACTTCACTTGGATCAAATTCAATTTCACTTGGATGAAATATTATTTTATTTGGATCAACTAGAACTGTAAAAGGTATAGTTATCTTAACATAAAAGATAGTATACTATTGGGTTCTAGGAATATTCAACCTCGGTATATTCCACCACGGTAAATTCCACCGGTGTGACAGTGCTCACTTGGGTGAAAATGAAAAATCAAAGATTTTATTGTTCGATGGCCATTTTTTGAATACTTCGTAAACATGAAGAAATAACTCAGATGATATCCTGAGATATTTGAACAATATTTAGAGGTAGCTCAAGTCAATTGAAATTTTATCCTAATAGACAAAAATACAAATATTCATAATGTGGTAGTTTAGTTCACAGTTTACATGTTGAACAAGTTAATGTTAATTCTTTCTTTACATGAAACTGCACTATATGCTCTTACAACGGTGCTAGGAAAACTGACACTGGGAAAACTGCCACTGTGGGAAAACTGTCACTGTGGGAAGATTGCCACTATAGACTTCTCCAAACATCAAAAGTCATGGTAAAGTAAATATGGGAAAAAGTACTCTCCGGGTATTGTTAAAGATAAATAACTGAATATTCATCAAAAATTCATACCATATTCAAATCAACTATATTGCTTTAATGTCAAGTAGTTGGATTTTATTAAGATACTAAAGTAAATTAAAATTTTATTGAATAAGGATTCTTAGTAATAAAATTCCATTTTACATAGTCTGAGGAATTCCACCAGTAATCATAGTGCATATCTTGATAGATTCCACGGACATGGTGTGACTATTTGGAATAGTACACATATCCTGATAGATTCTACAAACAGTCTGACTATTTCCACAAGTGTACATATCCTGATAAATTCCACACATATAGTCTGACTATTTCCACAAGTGTACATATCCTGATGAATTCCACACGTATAGGCTGACTATTTCCACAAGTGTACATATCCTGATAAATTCCACACATATAGTCTGACTATTTCCACTAGTACATATCCTGATAAATTCCACACATATAGTCTGACTATTTCCACAAGTGTACATATCCTGATAAATTCCACACATATAGTCTGACTATTTCCACTTGTGAACATATCCTGTTAAATTCCACACATATAGTCTGACTATTTCCACAAGTGTACATATCCTGATAAATTCCAAACATATAGTCTGACTATTTCCACGAGTGAACATATTATGAAAGATAATGAAAGTAGATAATGAAAGTAAATAAAAATTTAAGAACATATTATAACATTTATTAATAAGAATAAGCTTTAAATGAAATAAATGTTCCATAATATGATCTATAAAACGAACTCCAGCGAAGTTAATTCCAGCTGATGTGTGGCAACAAAAGTACAATGATTATTATTACCCGTTATGCTAATTTGTATACATTATGACTGCGAGTATCATGGATATCCATAATAAAAGTTAAATTAAAATGATCCTGCATTGTGGAACCTTCCGATAACTTAGAATTTCCCCTAAGTTATTTAAACTAGTACAGTACCTGTTATTGAATCTAAATTATATTCGAATGAAATTATGTATTATGGATAAACATATTCTGATTAAATAGAAAAATCTCAAAAGTCAAAATTTAATTTTTTTAAATAGTTAGTGCCAATAATTATCATTGTAGCCCGTAGTCATGATACTGCCACAAATGATTTGTTTTTCCTTTTAATATGTATTTCTTAATAAAAAGTGTGACACACGGATGGACGTACAGACGGACTGATGGGCAGTACATCTTTGGGCAAACTATTTTTCTAATGTTAATAAATTGATTGAGGGATATTATTTACCAAAAGAGTGATGTCATAATATATATCAAAATTTCATTTAAGAAATGTCATTCATTCTCAACTGCAGCGCCATCTTCTGGTGAACATCTTAGGTA
Organism: Caprella mutica; assembly: GCA_947561585.1. NCBI lineage: Eukaryota > Metazoa > Arthropoda > Malacostraca > Amphipoda > Caprellidae > Caprella > Caprella mutica. The sequence goes on along the minus strand of CANNZV010001751.1, from coordinate 50,281 downwards.
CCACAAATAATAGAGCGCATGCGCACCATATTGATAATTTTGCACGTTTGGTTTGTATGTTTCTATTTACATTCCAGTTTAATATATATTACACTTTAGTTTGTATTATATTTTACAGTTAATGCTAATCATTGACGTGTATTTAGTATCAAGAACAGTTTTTATGTTTAGGACTTGGTTAAAGGATAACTTAAATAAACAGATCGCAGCGCTATTCTTGCCAGTGCGGTGAACTTGTCCGAAGATACATATATTAATATGCATTTTTTCTTGTTGTTCGTTGTATTCCAGACGAATAAATTTAATCGTGTATATAACTAATTAAAACATTTTTTACATAAAGTTACAACATGTTTACTGCCCCTTTAATATAAATATCGTTCACCAATATTTTATTAATCTGATATGATACTTGATTACTATCACAAACCTAATTTATTTACCTATTTAAATCATTACATTCATTATTGCTTTATTAGCTTGGTTAAAATTAAAAAATATATTGACTATTCTCAAACGTTTATAGAAAACGTCGTTTCCTTAAGCCCCACCCACCTCATAATCGAACAAGTGGAAAAGTTCTGGAATTCTTCAAGCAATTGGTTTATTTTCGGCCACGCCCACAATTTGGAATTCTTCTAGCTAAGTCGTGCTATGTGGGCTTGGGCTCTGTGCCGTAATACTGTGAAATGGATTTTAAAATGTATTTTTTCACAATTATCTCCTACTTTCTGTCACTATAATACATGTTCTACACTCTTGCCAAGATGTTTAGCGCATTCTAAACAGATTGGGCATAGTGAAAGGCTTGTATGATGTCTCTGTATTGGTTTAATTTCAATAATTAATGTAGCGGCGGGGCTTAGAAACTCTTTATCTCTATGCCTTCTAGGTCATGCTATATTCAGAACTAAAGTTACTATGGCAACCATTTCTTATCGATAATGTTTATACTTATGTCTACTTTCACAGTGAAAATAATTCCATTTTTATCTAGTTGATAAATCGTGATCATAAAAATTTAATTTAGTTACTGGTTTGATGCTTCTATATAATGTATTAAGTACAGTGACTCTAATTTTTAATAGTTAATGGCAACTCAACAGCTTCACAGTCTGTCACTCATCTCAGATGCTGACATTTATTAACCATCTTTCCTAAGAGAAGGTTCTATAGTTATGATACACGGCATCAGTGATCGAATTAGAGAATTATTTTATTACTGTCCTACTGTTTAATAACTGACATGGTGTAATTATTAGTAATTAAATTCTGTTTATTTTACAGTTACAATTTTCAAAAGTAATTATTTTTTTTAATTTATCAGTATGTGATTAGTACTACTCAGGTGATAGTTTTATTCTACAGTCCGTTGAAGAATGGGGTAAGTAGTGTTTAATTACTATAAATAAATGTACCTTTAATTTTTAATTGATTCCCTTTTACTCTACTAGATGCTCGTATCTGTGTATTTAGGGTAAAACAGGTAAATTGCGGCACTGTAGCTAATTACGGCTTCTAATAAAAGAACCACTAATGATGAACATCATGGCTTGAAAACACTTTATTATTAATTATTCTTATACGGCAACATTCTATTCTGACAGTTTCTTTGAAGTTTCTTGTATTTAATTTAAGCAGAAGTTAAAGCATTTAGTATATTAATTTTAAGCCGATATTAAACACTCCAGTAACGGAAAAAGTGTTGCCGATGACCACAGCATGGCTGTGCACCACAGATAAAAGGACAGTACGTTATGTATATCGGGGGGCGTGCCGCCCCCCGAACCCCCCTGCCAGGTCATTAAACAATCATGAAGTGTGCAGTACAACAAACTAGCGGATACAACAAACTACATTACAGTTTCATTCTTAAGACAAATTCTTGAAAATATTTCGAAAATATATTTATCAGCATTTAATTCAACTTATTCTCTCATAGACATAAGTCTGTGGTTGACATGTTACTTAGTGTAGTCGTCATTGTGCACTTCAAATCATTCTCACACTCATGAGAGTGATTTGAAATTATGAAAATAATTACCCCCCCCCCTATTAGATTCAGTAAAATTCCTGTCATCTAGCTTCTATTTACATAAAATAATATCAATTGAACTATTGTGTTCGCATTTTTTTAAGTGATAAAGAATTTCCCAATTTATCTATTTTCTTCAACAAATCTTTTTTGATGATACATTGAATTGATATTTCTTTTTATTTTCAGATATGACTGCACCTAACACCTCCAGTGACGATTAACTAATTTGAGAGGAGAAAAAAATTTCTGTCCAAGATGCCATTTCCACTACGGTTAGTGTACCGTTCAATTTGAATAGTGGGTTTGAATGGAATAGAATAGTTCATACTCCCCAATTTATTCATAGTTTTAATTATGTTTCTGTTTTCTAGATGCCTAAAATCACCAAGTTGAATAAGGAGTATGGAATGTACCGCTGGGAGAGAACTAACTCTCTGCAAGAGAGAGTCGTCAACGGAGTTAGGGCAAATTTTGTCTCCGGATTGAAGGATGCACAGGATATTTACTTGAAATCAGTCTGAGCATGACCAATTTTTCACAGCTAATCTCAAACCTTGCTTAGAAATGGATGAAGCATCATAAGATGTTGGAACATCCGAATTCATCAACGAGCGGAAAAAAAGCATGGCAATTCTTTCCATTCGTAACATTATTGCCAATCCCCCCAGTGTTCTGAGGCTCTTGGTACGCCTCCTTTTTGTTATACTGTAGGATTTAGGTTTAGTTTGGTGCCCTTCTTCTTCAGCTTTCATTCGTATTTTTCCTCAATTTCCTCTTCTTTCCACTTCCTTCTGCCTTGCTATCTATATCCATGGGTAAGCAGACTGACTCTGTAGGTTTCATAACCATGGGTAATTTTCTAATTCTTGCCATCCATGCACTGGGTTGACACGGTTACCTGTTGTAGCCGAGTAGTCGACCTAGTGCATGGAACATACTTTCACTGTCCCCTCTTCTGCGAGGCTTTCTTCTCGTCATGTCTCTTTGAATCACCTCGTAGTTGATAAAGGCAACTTTAAAAGCCCAAAAATTTAATTAATATTCACTCGTCATAAAGATAACACATTCAAATTACATTGTCCAATAAATATATGCTTTGTCTATACTTTTCTACCTTTGCATTTAAATTTTTATCAGTTTATACTGCCTATGAAGATTCATAGTTTTTTAAAGTTACCCTACTGATTTAAATTTTCTGTGATTTCCTAAATAAACAGTTTCTTTATAATTGTGTAAATCTGTGTTTTCCTAACCTATATGCGTGTGCCTCAAAAAATAGCAAATTAGTAGTTAGTAATTTAATTTTGAAATTCTTCATTAGGGAAAATATTGGAAATAGTAATGCTATCATACATTTCGTGTCGTGTTAAATAGTTGGAGAATTTCTGAAGAAATTAGATTATTTGCAAAGATATCTTGAGTATTTCCGGAAACTATCGGGCAATAATGTTGGGTCATGCCACCATTCCCTGACCGTTTCCATGAGTCATGTAAAGTAAATATCCTGATAAGTTCTTGAAGATAAGGAAAAAGTCAGGATATAATCTTAATCTTAACATGACATAGTCTGACAAATTCTCAAATTACCCGATGGAGAAGTCTCACCCAGAAAATTGCCTCAGAGTAAAATTACCACTGTGGGAAAATTGCCACAAGGAAAATTGCCACTGTGCATATATAAATTCATACTGAATTTTTTTTTCGAAAATCACAGAAATCATAGTTACTGAATGCAATGTTCATCAGAATTTAATATATAAGAATTTTTACAATGAGTACATCTCATTTTGACAAGTTATAGAATCTAAGTGAATTCTTCTGTCGGTGGGTGTGAGTGTGTTGATACAACAATAATTCTTAGCTTTATGTTTTAAATTGTTCTCTTTAGACTTTAAACCATTTGAAGGTTCTTTACTCTACTAGTTTGTCGTCAAGTTATTTTCTCTCATTCACAAATGTACTAAAATGTACTTAGTATCTTTATAATTTTTATTCTTGTATACAGTATGGACCACAAAAAAGGAATCTCGAATTGAATTGCTTATAACTTTGGAATAAATCGTTATTGTAATTCTTTTTATTTTATATTCAGAAAAAAACTTTAATCACTTTGAAAAACGACTTCAAATTGGTAATATTTTATATAGGTTAGTTACACAAAACTGCTTTCCAGGAAAAAGCTGTACAAAATCCTAAAACTATTGTTTTCTATTTTATAGTAACAATATTATTATAACATAACGCTGAGAGAATTACAATATTACCAATTTCACGTCATTTACTAGACTTTAGAGTCTAGATTGATAAGAAACTCGTTTTTGAACTTAATGCAATAAAAAAAATATATATATTTATTTCTTTGAAAGGAACAATTCGTTTCATTCGCGTGTTCGTTTTTGAGGTCCATACAGTAGAGTCACGTAAGATTATTTTGTACAATCCATTGATCTGGTTACAGATTAATTATTTCTACGAATAAATAGTTAAGGTAGCTTTCATTATGTAACTGAAGGGTGTTCTATCCATTTCTTAGTTTCTCTTTCCTATCCGTAAATGTAGATGTGGTGGATTTTGTCCCGCTCTCAATTATTTGATCATAGGTCAGGATAAATAGTTACGTCATAGACAATAAAAGTCAAAGACAATTTTAGTTTTTCACTGTGAAAATTTTCTTCACATAAAATTCGAATACTTTTGTATTCAGTTCGGTATTTCCTTACAAAGTAAAATATTTCTTTAGTTGGTTAATATGCAATTTTCCACAGTGGCAATTTTCCTCAGTGGCAATTTTCCAGGTGGCAGTTTTTCCACAGTGGCAATCTTCCCAGTGGCAATTTTACCACAGTGGCAGTTTTCCCGGGGGCAATCTTCTCAGCGGCAATTTTCCGCAAACGTCTTACAACAATGGTTATAAGAGGTGTGTAGGGGTTAGGCTGGCAGAGACAACACATTCCAAGCTTTCGCGTTTTGCTTATAAGTTGTTTTTTGGATTCTAGGAAAAAAAGTCAAAAACTGCCGTGGTCAAAATCTCTCCATGTAAAAACAATCAATAATCTCCTAAGTCTTAAAACACTGTGCAATAATCCCCAACTCATTATCAAAAACCTCCTGATCAAAAAAATGCAGATGTAGAAAAACAGCCTCCAGACAAAAAAACATATTACACCACTTTTACTCGAAGTCAAAATACCAAATTCAGTTCTAGAAGAAGTTCTAGAAGACATCATAATTATTACAGTTAATATTGTTGTTGTGTTGGCGATAGTGAAGAAAATCAGCTTGTGATTGGAAATCTATATTTTCTACTGATAAAGAGCGTTCACATAACCTTTCCTTCTGCTGTTCTATCACATGTGTAGTGATAAATAAACAGCTTGTGATTTGGCCAACAAAAGGTTAATTTTGTTACAAAGAAAATGCAACTTACCTAGTATTGTATAAAATATTAATAAATTAAAAATAATTATAATTAAAAAACCTAACCTGTAAAATGGGGTGGAATATACACCTAGGGTGGAATATACCGGGGTGGAAATTACCGTAGTGTACTACACTGGGGTGGAATATACCGGTCGCCGTATACTGTTGGTTGTTATTGATTTTGGTACTATTGGCATTTAAGAATATTGGTAATTTGGTACTTCTTGATAATAGAACTGTCAGCACTGCTCGATATTAGTACTATTGATAATCTCAATGTTTATAATTTGTTACTAATAATATCCCTCATAATATTAGTTCATTAAACATAGCGTTCATTTATTACCTTCAATCATAATTAATAACTCCCAATTCAAATAATTTCTCATCAATCTATTTGATTCCTCATAATACTATATGATTCCTCATGATTCTATCTCATTCTCATTCAATATAATTTTTTTATCTTATATATTTCTTTTGTTTAAAAAGACAATATAAAACTTCCCATAAAAACAAGAAGAATATAATCTTTACAGAAATGGAAATTCATTTAGGAATTTACGATTGAGTGTTACGTACCAGCCAACCTACTTAAGGAGCTAACCCAAATATCTACTTGAAATAAGCTTCAGGGGAGAACCGGGAGCATTCGGACAGAGGGATTTCGGACAACTCGTTTAAACATGCTTATAATTGTTGGAACTACCGCTTATTGCAACTGAATGTGTGCAACGTGCTAACCGTCAGCTATTTGAAAGATCTAATGGGGAGATGTAGTATTTCGCCCCCGAGGGGTAATTTACTGTTTTCTTCAATATTGATGTAATTTTTCGTGATTCAATTTGATCGTGTGTGGACTATATGAATACGAAACTGATTCTCAATCTCAAAAGTATGAATTATATCAATATTTTATGTTATGTTTGGTGAGTTAAAAAATAATACAAATGAAATTAAAATGTTTTAGTGATGATGTTTTTAATTTTGAAGTGTCATTCGGGATGAATCGGACACTTCTGTTTAGGTGCCTCTGTATCCGATTCAGTCCACCATTACAATTTATTGAAGTAATTCTTATTAAAAATTACATTCTGATTTTGAAGTTAATTATTTTAATTGACATAGCATTCGTTTATAAGATTACACACAGAGAAAGGATTAGTTGAATCAAATTTGATTTGTTTTGACTCATATGAATGGGTTATTTGTGCGCCTACCTACGTGGTGAGTTCCAGGTACTCTTTAAAAGTAGTTAGATTGACGTGGGTTAAAACAAAACAGTCGTTTTGACTCACTCCTAAACTCAAAAAAAGTTGCGCCAACTCGTATAGTAAGTTAATTTATACACCAGATACATTGGATTAACAGTCGTTGTGAGTTCCTACAATACACTCTGTCATAGTTGTTTCAACATACTTTAAAATTCTCAAAAACGTAACTTTAAACTCTCATAGTAAGTTGATTCAATCTATAAAATGAATTGAATTAACTAAAGTTTGATGACACACCACATCATAGTTGTTTTAATACACGTGAAAACATGAATAAAGTCCAACCAACTCACGTAATAAATTGATTCAAAGCATAAATTGATAACACATTAGATATGAGTAAACATTTTTCTCTGTGTAGTTGCAACTTTTAATATTAGTGTCTTTATTTGATAGTTTGACGATCGTATTCATCCCATTTCATTATAAAACGAAAAATGATAGAGGCCGTATTAAAGAAGATATTCAAAAAATATTCGATGAATTCCAAAAAGGTTTATCTGTCTGAAAAGCTGTTGAAATTGGAGGTGTAGCAAGATCTACACTTATGGACTTTACTTCAAACATTCGATAAAATATTTATGATGTAATTTACTAGTTTTGGTGAATTCCAAGGAAAAGGAAATAGTTATACCCAAAGTAAAAGGCAATAGTAAAAGACAATTTGCTTTTGATATATAGCTATTAAATAAAAGGATAATTTCACAGTGATTAATCATGGGCTATCTATATTTTGTTTGAGAAGATGTTCAATAATTACAATAATATTATTATGATAAAGTTTCAAATACGATGAATTATTACTATGAATAACAAGTCATTATGGTTTATTTCAATTGAATTAGAAGATCCGAATTCAATCCTATCATTCAATTACTCAAATTTCCAATGTTTTAACCATTTTTATGGTGTCCGAATCATCCTCACAGCTTGTCCAAAGTCTCCCTCTAGAAAGGAGCATTCTGACACTTGAATCTCTCTTAAATTTTATCTTATAACTTCCGAATGAAAGTTTAAACTGTAAAACAATCACAATACAAATTGAAGTAACATGATTTATCTACATACAGAACTCTTTAAATAGTAAAATTGAAATTAGTTTACGAATTATTCAGTTTTTAACAAAAACTATCCGAATACTCCCGGTCCTCCCCTACCTTTTTAATAGAAAACCATTAGTGCTAACCTACTGCTATAGAGTTCTCCTAGAGAACAGTAGTTCTTAACATTTCTTAGTTAGACTGCTGTTTCCTAACTAAGGCATAGAGCTAAAAGGTTTAGACTATAAGAATGTAGACAGCCTAACCTACTTGAGTTAAACACTGCAATTAAAAAGTATCCTTACCTACGTGGGTCATCTCTAACCCCCTGGTACCCCTGTAACCCATTATATAATTGTAAACTGAATATACGTACTATTTCTACTGAAGTTATTACCCCAGTCAAATACCCTGGTTGAAGGCACAAGCCAAACCTACATTGAGGTCGTAGAGCTTGGAAAGGTGAACTTAACTGCCTTAAAAACTCTCCTTCGTGGCTGAAAGGATGGTGCGAGCATTCCCTTTCTAGACATCAAGAGCCCAAGGCTCTTGGATTGTTCGTTTCTCAACAAGGCGTAAACTCTAGCATTGATAAGAAATTAACCATGCCCTTTAATAATAAAACAGTTTCAACTTTGCTTCGTCGAAGGAAATAACATCTTAATTTTATTCAAAGACTGAAACACTAATCTTTTAATATAATGGTTTAAAAAGGGAGTTCCGCCTGTAGAACAGAAAGTCTCCCCTTTCACTTTTCAAACTGTAGATACTGAAGTCCCCTGATAATAGAGGTTCACTCTTCAATTATTGGCCCCACCACGCTAGGGTGGCAATAGCTTCAGATTTCCTTGTGTAGCAGTACCTAACTTTAGAGTTAACTCAATTGTGTATCTGCTCTTAAACTTTAACTCTGTATCTTAACTTAACTCAATAGAGAATGTTGTGAAGAATGAGTTTTCCGTGTTTTATTTCCATCTTGTAGCCTAGAACCAAAAATCCATACCACATATCATTAATTGATTAAAGAACCCAGAATAGTGTTCCGTCTTCGGAAAGTTAAGGATCCTATTTTAACAATCAGGAACAGAGAAATCATGAACTGAATCGTGACACATCAAGGTTCAACTGCCTCCCTGTCCAAAATTCTGCAAACGGTGACCGGAATACTCCCAGTGAGAAACTTTTAATATGAAAAATTCCTGTTTAGTAATAATTAATTTGCATTAAAATTTGTAGCTCACGTAAAACTTACCAAATAAAACGTTTACAATAATATTCATTAAAATCTGTAACTAAAACAAAATCTACCAGACAAAACATTATTAGAATAAACATGTTGCCGACATATCGGAGGAGAGTTCAACTTAAAGACATTATTCATAAAAATATAATTCTTGCAACACTGTTCGTTGGGAACTTATCCAGCAGAGACATTATCTCTAAAACTTTATGCGCTGTTGGTGCACCGACAGTTGGGCCGAGGATAATTGGGCCCCGACAATTTGGCTCACCGACAGTTGGGCTCAGGACAATTGGGCCCAACGACAATTAGGCCCCGTACAATTGAGCCCCCAAGGACAATTGGGCCCAAAATCAATTAAGCCCAGAATTTTTTGGGGAAGAAGACACAATATAGAAATGTTACCTTGTTTTCACTAAGGAAATGACAATATCATTTTTGAAATATGCTTTATATTCTCTAAAAATATGTTTATATTTTTTTAATTCGATTCATATACTCGGTAAAGTATATATTAGCAAGCCCCTTAAATCACATTTGGATGCTAGTCTCATGTTTCAATGTAATGAAATTTTTGAAGTATTTAAATAAGTCGTATTATTTTGAATCATGTAATGTGCATGCAATGTGCAGTGTACATCGTCTGACAAAGACAAATACTTGGTAAAAAATGGCTAAATTTTGAAGGTTATAAGTTACATTGAACAGTTGTTTGGATAGAATGAGATTATGAGAATACATTATTTTGTTATAATACTTCATAAACCTCTTCAATATTGAACACTGAACAGCATTCAAAAAAATCACGTATTCAATTCAAATGTTCCAATAATTCCGGCATGTCTAAAATACCTACATCCTTATTTTTATTTGTTTCATCATCTAAACTGGTTACATTCTTATTTTCTATATAGCTACATCCTAACTCATTCACTTCACAGGAGTTCACCATATAGAGGTACTGTAACTAAGACAACACAAACCCAAGGAGAGATGAAGGTACAAGATAAAGAATTTCCCCTCGAAAAATGCGAAAAATACGCAGGCAGGTCATAAGGCAGCTAAATGACACTAGTGCCTCCATTTTTGACAAGGCTGTCATTAGTCTTACGTCAATACAGTCCTGATGTAATGTCTCAAATGAAATGGTCAGAAATGCTCAATGGGCCTTAAGACCAGAGAACAAGGCAATCAAGTCATGAGAGTCTCTCACTTGATGCCCAGAGATATGAGGAAAGAAGTTGTAACCCTTCAAGCATGAGATTGTGCATTGTAATGCAAGAAAATAATCTTTTGCCAACGAGATAATTGCAAACTATTAGGCCAAGGGAACAAGTACTCAAAAAAGAGGCAATGTAGGATTGGATTGTTAGGTTTACACCCTCTGGTACTCGGAAAGGGCAAATTAACGTTTCACCAATGATGCCCGCTTAAAACAAAAAGCCACAGCCTCCTTGTTGACGACGAAACCAGTGTGGATAAACAGCTCCAGTAAGATCCAAACTTCAACTTGTCCATCCAGACAATCAAAGGTAGCTCTTTCCTCATCTGTTAAAAGGACAAGTAAGAAGTTTGTTTTCATGTAATTCTGTGTACATCTTATGCCTTTTTCCTTTTGGGTCTTGTCCATAGGAGGGCTTGAAATGGGCTCAACGTTCCTTGTCGTCTCATTTAAGACACTGTTTGGACGAATAACCAATGACAGCCTTGTCAAAAATGAAGGCACTATTGTCATTTAGCTGCCTTATGACCTGCCTGGGTAGTTTTCGCAAATTTGCTTCTCCTCATACCCTCATCTCTCCTTGGGTTGGTGTCGGGTTCTTCCACAATAGTCACTATGTTCCTCTTATCCCTTCCAAGTTATAAAGCTAACTATAGAAGAGTCATCCCTTCTGCAGGACCTGTTACAATATTTATCCTCTCGATAGAAGTTAATCGCCCATTTTATGGCCTGTTCACAGAGCTGCAATAATGCGATGGACAGTTAAAATGCCTTCAAAATACATACACGTTCATAACTTTCCAATTTTCCCATAGATTCAAAAAATAATTCACCAAGATACTAACATAGGAGCAATCTTCCAGTGACCAAAGTTTCACTACTGTACAATCAATATTATTAAAATTATTTACAAAATAGCGATCTGCAATAAAGCGATGGACGCAGTTTAGTATTTATTCATAAAAAGCATATGTTCTATTAAAAAATACTTATTTTTCATAACGAAAATATTTTTTTCATGTAAGGAATACTCTTTATTTTGAATATGCTCAAGACTATATTTTATACAAAACGCATATTGTCACAAACTTAGTTATTACAGTAGCAAGAGTCTTTAATTAAGTTAATACAGTTAACTCTGAAAAAAATGGGTAAATAATATAATTGTCTCGGGGCCCAATTGTCTTGGGGCCCAATTGACGGGGCCCAATTGTCGTGGGGCCTAATTGTCCGGGGCCCAATTGTCTTGGGCCCAACTGTCAGTCCACGGCGCTGTTTACCATATTTTTGAAATTTTAGATGGAAGAAACATAACATTTTAGGGCATACCGGAGATGAAACCGAGATGAAATTTACCATTTGCTGGGTGAAATATACATATAGCGATTGACAACTGAAAGCAGGAGAGCCTTCCTCACAAAAGAGCTCATTTCAGTCAAAAAAATAACATAGGGGATACAATTTCCTGCGATGACGACAACAAAGAGGAAGCCTTTATTCCTTTCAGTCTTCAATCGCTATATAATTGACAGAGCTTCTTAAGAGTTCATTATTGTAATAAAATAACATTGAATTAATTTCAACTAACTCATATCAGAATGTGTTGGCCGCATATTAGTTCTTATCGGAATAAAATTACTGTATATAATTATATACAAATAAGAACTTGACTCTTAGTATTAGACATTAAATTAACGATGAAGTATTTAGTCAGCGAGTTGAATTTAAAAAATTCACTGATTAACTCTATAGGTTAAATATGCTATTGCATGTCATCCATGCCTAATAACTACCATAATGCACTTTTTGTCTGGTGCCTGTTTTAGTCATTATAAAATTCTTCCCTTAACTTGTTAATGAAATAATAATTATATGGTAGTAAAAAGTTGGTTGATTTCTCCTAGGGGTAATCGATTGAACCCCAAACCCGACATGCAACATATACCCACCCATCTTAACATAACTGAGATCAGACCCATGAACGACATGTTGAAAAATCCAGAGCACATTACACATTACACTCTTCTCTTTCGGTTATTGCATGTACCGCATGAGCCACTGACTGTATCCCCATCCTCAATCATAGGAAAAAAACAGTGGTCTGACTGGCCTTACAGAGCAAATGTCACCGGCACCCCTCAGCCGGTTTGAGCATTCAGAGATACACTACTTCCCTACTCAAAACTCTGAAAATGGCAAGCGGAAAACTCTTAGTGAGAAAAATCCAGTGTGGAAAAATCCCTTTTTTGAAATCATTAGTATGCATTAAAATTTATAGTTTCGTTAAAACTTACCAAATAACACAATATAACAATAATTAACATGCATTAAAATTTGTGGCTTAAGAAAAACCTACCCAATGAAACATTACAACAGTATAACTTTTGATTCAAATTTCTTCAATAAATTTCTTTTGAGTTCATTTATCCTAAGCTGATAAAAAATAATTTAGATAACAAAACTGATTGTATTTTGGAAATAGCTGCCAAGTGAAAAGCTTTCAAATTGGTAATCTAGTGAATGATTACTAGTAAAACTTTTAATACTTTAAAAAATATTTTCTTGGAATACTTTATTGTACATTACGAAATTTTGAAACATTGAAGCCAATTGTACATAAAAATTATACAGTTATACAAGGCATTAGTATAGTAGGTTCTAAACCAATGTGCAGAGTACTTTTTGAGCAAAAATATTTTTGAAGACATTACAGTAAAACAGCAGTATAATTTTTAAAATTACTATTATGAAATTACTAATTATAGAATTACAGAAATTACTAATTACTTCAAATATTTTTTTTATTACAAGATTATACCAGATGTCTAGACTGGATACAAAAAAAATAAGTATCTAATGATCACATGCAGACCCAGCTTTAAGTCAAAAATCGCACCTCACATTAATTTGGAAATTGAACTTAAATCGGGGTAAACCCAGCTTTCAGTTTAACATTGTTACACCAAATTTTCGTTTTCTATAAACTAAAATCGAAAAACGTTGCATGATAAATTATGTACCATTTTTTGTATGGTTCCTTCAATGTAAATAAAATTGTTTATACAAAATAGCTTTGTTAACAAGACACAATTTAGAAGAACTTTCATTTACAAAATAAATAAATTAATTAATATTTTAACGTTCTTCAGCCGACAACATCTTCAGCTTTACCCAAAGACACTGAAGGATTATCAAATGATATACCTTATGAAATAATACTGATTATTCACTAATTAAAAGTGCTTTGTTATCGTGTTCCATTTCTTAAAATGTCATTTCGTTCAACTATCAAACGTAACTGTGTAAAGTATTATAGTAAAAGTATTTTAATTAATTTCTGAATACTTTGATAATTATTATTTTGCAATAATACGATTGTTTATTTGTTTAAAAAGTACTTATCCTTTGTTAAATCATGTACATATGTCATGTATGTAAGATAGCAATTATGTTCTAACTATTTCAGTTGTAATTACATCTTTAAACCCAATTGGTTTCAATAAACTCAACTAAAAAAGTGATGTATACATATAGTAGTTATTGCAAAAAACAAATAGCAGTGAAAGAAAATTTAATTTTCCGGTACAATTGATGTAAGTAAGCCCGGGGTCAACCCCCCTTTAAGTAGTCCTGTATAGAATCGGGGTCTGCTTAAAGCAGGGTTTACCTGTAGTGTTTAATAAATATATTTGAAGAATAAATGTTGCGTGGTATAGAGTTCCAGTTTCTAGGAGCATTATATTATAGAGATCTGTTGCATTGTGAAAGTCGTTGACCATATCGTCAGAGGACGATATGGTAGAGTAAGAATAGTTAGGGTGGCTATGGCATTAGCGGGCTGTAATTTATACATATAGATACCAGGATGCAGTTTGAAAAATATCTTTAATTAGCAAAGTTGTAGTTCTGAGAAATTAGAGTATAGTGTGAGATAAATACTCGGAATTGGTGATAATCACAATTTTTTCAAACTAAAATCAAAGGGTTGAGATGTATATCAGCAGCATCTCTCCAGAACAGAATATCATAAATCAGATATGGATAAACCAGAGTGTAATACAAAGACATCAGGGTATAATTAGGAACATTTCGTCTTTTTGAACACAATTTATCAGCAGTTTATGGATAGTAAAGTTGAGTCAGTTGTCCAATTCAATACCGTGAAATCAAGTCACAAAGTGGTAATATATTGGTGCATCTTCAATATTCACAAGGAAGGGAGTTAAAGCATATTTGATTTGTTTCTGAAAAACATCAAAGAGATTTTATTAGTGTTAAGAGAGAAAGTCTAATACTTTGTGTCCACTCCTAAACTCGGGATAGGGAATCATTTGTTTCTCTCACCAAGATATCATAATCACAATTACTACGTACAAGGGTAGTGCAGGCAGATCGTTGACATAAATAAGAAAAAGCACCGTCCCAATGATACTAACCTGAAGGGCTCTACATTTAACAAGTTTCAGTGGCCAATAATTAGCTTCTGAACCAGTCAACAAGAAGCAGGCCACAGATACCATAAGCATATGATTTACGTAACAGCAGGTGATGGTTAACGCAGTGTCGAATGCCCTGGAAAAATCAATAGAAATGTCAGCAACATACTATTTAGAATTCATTTCAGTCTCTTTGAAATCTGAACTAACTTTTATTCAGAATGATATTCTAGACTAATATAGAACTAATCTTTTACATATTTCCAGATGAAGTGAGTCATTCACTGAACAAGAGTGAGTAGACAATGATCAGTCATTAGGTATTTTAGTGATAATATTGATATCCGTTTATTTCTCAAATACACTAATTTTCAATTTTCTGTCAAATAATTTAATATTATAACTATCATTCTTATAAAGTCAGATATTTCAAATAATACAGCCATGTTATTGTCATAACTGAGCGCTGCCAATTTGAATAATCAATAGTTGATAAAAGTTTTGCTGCGGTCATGATGAATAAAAAAGGAAATTATAGTACAACATCTACGAATCTACAAGCTCTTCTTTAAGTTTTATGTTTATAATTGTTGCTATGGGTACTGAAGTATGGAATATAACATGGCAGTTTTATCTTCAGTTGTCTAATTACTACAAAGAGGGTAACACGTCTCTAATTCACCATGAATTGGATTGTGGTAACCAAGGGTGAGTTGTTTTGGAATTAATTTTATTATTTAGATGAAATCTGCAGGAAGTAAAGAAATTATTACAATGGTTAACCGAATTTAACAAATGGAAAAAAAGAACTTCCTTATAAATAAGTTAGCAAGCAATAATTTGAAATAAAATGTATTTTTATATTAAATTATGACATAATTACTATTCAAATTTTATTTCCTCTTTCTCTTTCAGTTGCCCTTCTAATTCAAGTGATCAATTTAGTTTTTGGAGAGTACAAGATAAACTTCATCACTAATAATAAAGGGTTGATAAAATTTGTGTATTTGAAAGATCGATCAGTTATCTCCGACTTGGAAATCGCACCCAGACAATCCACGGCTAACAGCTCCGTCATCCCTTGTAAGTATGGTTATTTGTATTTTCAAATATTTTTATATAGAGATATAAGTGAAGGGTAATATTATTATCCAATATTTTGTACCCAGGTCGCTGTTCCTGCCTGTCCGAACCAACGTGTTACGCTTTCTCCATCACACCCGAAGGTGCTTGTCTCTTCAGAGCCAAGGGAAGAGAAACCTTAGAAATGGGCTCTGATTACATGGAAGATTGGACTGACTCGGAATACATGGAAGGAGCTAAAACTTTCGTTAAATGTAAGTTCTTTCTATAATCCTTACTTATATTTTATTTATATATGAATTGGTGTTTCATTTCATTAATTGTATAATAAACTGATAGTTGTATCAAAATATGGGATTGTATAGTAACACGGTCCTAATGCTTTCTCTTAGAATTTTATTAAGGACTTCTTACAAACTTGTATGAAATATCACGTACCTAGAATCAGAAATAACTGGAAAATAGAGATATGCAAAAATAAATACTAGACACTATTTAAAAAATGGTTTCATTAAAATATAAATGGCAATAGACTTGATGGACACTTTATAATTGTTTAACTATAATTCTTAACTATTTGGCACCATAGTTGCTATAAAATCAAATTATCAAAGCAGACAGTATTTACACAAACGTGACTAATAATAATATAAATGACCCGAGTAAATAATTATATAGAGTAAAGTGTTCAACTCATGCCAAGACAGAAACATCAAAATTAGTAGCCCCTTGAAAAACTTAAACAAAACTAATTTTAAATTGTTTGACCACCCATGATTGATCACAAAAAAGTTCTAATTAATACAAAATTCTTGGGGAGTAAAATGGTAAATTTTAATCTCTGTCATTTAAAAAAATAATGATAATATTTAGAATTCTTTAAAGTAAATGAGTATAAAACAATCATTGTGACAGTAAAATAGCTATTTAAACAAAGAACTACTCACTTTGTATAACTCGATGAAACAACTTAGGACAGTAATTAAAGATATAAAAAAAAATTTATTGTTGACTTTTGATTGAGTGTTGTCATCAATGTTGCCACAGGTGACTCAAATTTTTTTAAACAAACTCACCAGCTACCTACCTAATTAACTAAATTGAAGTATAAATATAGACTAATACTGAATTAAAGGAACTCAAGAAAAGCAAATTTCAATTAAACTGCATTAGTGTTTCACTTTATTTTGAGCTGCTAAATCATTTGGGAGTGGTTAATTACGGGTATAATAATTAAGAGTAAACTAAAATGGCAACGATTAATTAGTAATAATATAAATAGAAAACAGTATAAAATGTAATAATATAATTAGAAAACTCCCAATTACGGGAAATATAATTAAGAAACACATAATTAAGAATCTCATAAAATATGAAAAAATAATTACTTGTAAATTAATTTGAGGTAAAATAATAGTCAACCAAATAATTAGGAAAACTATAATTTCATAACTTACAATTTTCAGTAAAATAATTGAAAAACTATCAAAATACAATAATATAATTAACGGTAAAATAAATAAAAACATTCAAAATGAGGAAAAATAATGACAAAACCTATAATTACCAATGATTTAATTACGAAACAACTAATTTGAAAACGCATAATTATCGATAAAATAGTTAACACAAGTTCAATTAGCGCAAGTGTATCTAGCGCAAGTGTATCTAGCGCAAGTGTAATTAGCGCAAGTGTAATTAGCACAAATTTAATTAGATCAAAATAATTAGCGCAAATATTATTAGATCAAAATAATAAGCGCAATATAATTATTAACGCAAATACAGTTTGAGCAAAATAATTTGCGCAAATTTAATTAAAGCAAAATAATTAGCGCAAATATAATTAGAGCAAAACAATTAGCGCAATATAAGTAACGCAAATTTAATTAGAGCAGAATAATTAGCACAAAAATACTCTGTTTACTGCTTAAGTACTCTTTACATATATACACTTAAAATGTAGTAGTATTTAAGAATTCTCATTTTATAATTAAACAAATTCAGTTAATACAAACTAAACTTTCTTAGCCGAGCTGCCTACTGCTGACGTCATTAATTCATGTTCAACTTACGATTATTTTAGCATACTGCTAATATACATTCTCTACATTAGTAAATGATTTGAATTTCTATAATAACACACTGAGAAGTATATAACAGATTCAAAAAAATCGTAATTTGAACATGAAGTAATGACGTCAGTAGTATGCGGCTCGGTTAAGAAAGATTAGTTTATATTAACTAAATTTGTTAAGTTATATAATGAATAATGAAAATTCTCAAATAATACTGACACAAAAATATGACATTTAAAGTGTATATATTATGTAAAAAAAGTACACATGCAGTTAAAAGAATATTTTTTGCGCTAATTATATTTCTCTAATTAAATTTACGCTAATTATTTTGCTCTAATTATATTTGCGCTAATTATATTGTGCTAATTTTTTTGCTCTAATTATATTTGAGCTAATTATTTTGCTCTAATTAAATTTGCGTTGATTTATTTGCGCTAATTATTTTGCTTTAATAAAGTTTTGCGTTAATTATTTAAAGTGTCTACATGCAAACATTTACCCTATTACCTATATTTCTTATAATGACAAAGTAATGACGTCACTGTGGGCGGACGCTGTCGAGACAGGTAGGCGGAGCGTATTTTTTGCGCTAATTATTCTGCTCTAATTATGCTTGCGTATTTTGCTCTAATTATACTTGCGCTAATTATATTGCTCTAACTATATTTGCGCTTATTTTTTTGCGCTAATTTATTTATTTTTAAATTATTTATTGGAAATTTTGAGTTTTCTAATTAATTTATTCGTAGATATTTTATCACAAATTGCGCGTTTTCTTTTTATTTTACTGGATTTTAACTGTTTTCGTACTAAATTGTTGCAAAATATTTTTTCCTAATTAACTTTTTTGAAATTATATTACTCCATTTTATGTGTTTTATAAATATTTTACGGCATTTCATTTTTTTCTAATTAATGTGTTTTCTAGTTTTTTTTATTGCATAATATTTTGTTTCTAATTATTTCATTTCAAATTATTTTACTAAATTTTAGAATGTTTTAAATTATTAGTTTTGTAATTATTTTATCAGAATTTATTATATTGCATTTAATTTTTTTTTTTCTAATTAATGAGTTTCTAAATTTACGGTTTTCATATTGGTTTACCTGATTTTATTTTATCACAAATTGATGTCACCCAATCATTTGAATCAATATTATATTTTCTTGTTACCTTAATTACAGAAAATCGTGTTTTATTAGACATTTATTACCTTCGCAGATTGTGGATGGTTACGTTTTTGGCTGCATTTATTTACTTGTTAAATTGTTATTCGAATTATGCCTGAAATTTGATGGGACGATTGTTCATTATGCAAGAAACATTTGATTGTATTTTGGTGGCGAGCGGGTCAAAGGTCAAACAATCATATAATAAAAAAGTACAAAAACACATAGAGAAAATTTGAAAATACATGCTTTCAAGCCCTTGTATAAGTTTCAAACCCTGTATATTCAAGCAACAAGATAACTTTCCCCTTACAATTTCCCCGTGATATTCTTAGGGGATATCGCGAAAATATCGGTGTTTGTATTTTTTGGGAACATGACGTTTCGACCACATCATCAGAGGATGTTATTGTTTATTTCTTTATACTGTTCCGGGAACATTTCCAAAATAAGATCAAAATACATATCTTCTCGATATCCCTTTGGGAACATTTCCGGGGTATCGGGAGAAAATATAGCAGGGATATTATACGGGAATGTAATTTTTTTTAGAATTGAAGAAAATAGAACAGTAAATAATCATCATTGAATTATTTATTGGGAGTACGTAAGTGGTAGTCCTAAATCGGTCCGAACTGCATCTGATTTGAAAGGAATATTTTCTATATTTTGGGTCTTCTTTGATGTATAGAGCTTGTGTACGCATTGAAAACTAGAACGGGAAGTCGTAGAGCGAAAATGTTCGCCGCCGCTACAGATTTTTTTTGTTCTTGGTGTGATAGTGTGTGGTAACAAAAAATTGATTTTTTTTCTTGGATTCATATGAATCGTTTTGACCTTGACCTTTTTGAGTAATAAATGACCGAAGATCGAAGAATTACTGGAAGTACCACTACCAAATTCTTGGAGAGTAAAATGGCAAACTTTAGTCTCTGTCATGTAAAAAATGGAAATATTTAAAATTCTTAAACGTAAATGAGTATAAAATAATCATTTTGACAGTAAAATGGCTATTTAAACAATAAACTACTCACTTTGTATGACTCGATGAAAAAACTTAGGACAGTAATTGAAAAGAGAAATAATTTCTACTTCTATACCACCGTATGGTATAAACATAAAAACACAGTCGATATGTGAATTCTAATAATATACAGCTATCATTGGCATTCAATTTAGCATATCTTTCACTGTGATCATATCCATCAGCCAGGTAAACCTAACCAGTGAGCATACGGCACAATATTCATCATTTACAGGTTGATTTTCAAATTTTTGTGTACAATAATTAACAGATAAAATGTCATGAGATTTGACATATCTTCAAGTTGGTGGTTCAAAAATCAGCACTTGAATATCTTTACTAGTTTGAGCAACTATATAATATATACTTAGAGGTTAGGCACAATAAATTGGTTTACTCTTCATTAGTTCGACGACCAATTTTGCTTTTTATTTTTCATTTAACATAAGATATATGTACATCTGAGGAGTTACGTCCAAACCCCACCCCCCCCCCCCCCCTGTCAGATCCTTAAATAATAATGAAGTTTGCGGTACAAAAGACTAGTGGATGCAAAAAACTACATCAACCCTTACGCGCCGATTATTTTTCTGAGCCTTGTGAAACTTTTTATTACATTTTTACATATTTACGAAATGTTTAAGGACTTCTTAATCGATCTGCGAAGTTATTTTCTTGATTTAATTTTTTAATGGGACATAATAATTATGATCCTACTTGCATCATCCATTGGAATGTATTGTCCCACTAGGCTCCTTGGCCAGCTAGACCAAATTACTGATTTGTTCTCTAGTGTATTGCAAGTGAGATATTCATTGTAATAGTAAGTCCCAAGCAAAACAATAAATCCCAATCCGTAAAAAATTTAAATACATGCTACTCACGAATAAAAAAAAAATCCAAAAAGCAGGTACAATTAACTCATAAAGGTTGTTCTATCATGAAAATACCTCACATATTAATAAAGCAGTATAAATATCAATAATTTACTCATTTTTTATTAGTACCCGCAACTTCCCGCAATATGGCGATCTTTGATGCAATAAAATTGGTATATATAAATTCAAAATTAGTAGTTACGCATCTGGCATCATCACATGAGTCACTACCACACGACTGTAAGCCGATTCAAGGCTTTTCTGTGACATTGTCAATGTCACAGAAAAGCCTTGAAAAGCCTTGAATGTCACATTGAGGCCCATTTTTATATAAATGAGATTAGGTTGGGCGTATTACCCTGATCAGCGCGAAAGGGTTATATGATGAAATTGAATGAGGAATTGCATCATACTAATTAATATTACAAATGAAATAAGATGAGATAGGAATATAAAATTATGAAAATGAAAAAAAAATTATTTTATTATTTAGATTAGTTATTCATCCAGTAGCTATATATCTATTCAATAGAAATATATATTTCAATCAGAAAATAAGACGATAAATAACATATAGAAATAGGTAACTGTCAGACTAATGGGGCTAAGCAACAATTGGGCGTCGGACTAATGGGGCTGAGCAACAATTGGGCGTCGGACTATTGGGGCTAAGCAACAATTGAGCGTCGGACTAATGAGGCTGAGCAACAATTTGGGCGTCGGACTAATTAGACGTTTTTCCGTAAACGGATAAATTTTTTTCACCATTTAAAAATTAGGTATATATGTATGAATAGTTTTCCCTATTAACAGTTTTGGTCAAAAAGCGAGTACGAAATTAAAATAGACATAATTTTAACAAGAACCACCGTATTTTCATGTGGTTTTCTATGACTAAGGCAGAATTTGGTCAGCAATAACCACATTGTTTGTTTGTTTTCCTATTCTTAATACTTTTTCTACAGGTGATCATAAATAGAGAGTGATGAAAAAGCTATTGCGCAAGATATGAAATACATAAAAGATATCAAAATAGGTTTGTTTACTCAATATTTTTGCTGCGACCCGCTAGGAGCGCAGCCTAAGAACATCCCCTGATTGTTGGTGTTGTTGGGGATTTTGGGAGAATAGTCAACCGATTTGATTGAAACAAACTTCAAATGATAGCCTGACTTATTCGATACATTTTTCAGAGAATAGAATTTAAAAAAAATTTAAATGACAAAATTTGATAAAAATATAATCGTATAGACTTGTAATTTTTTCCGATTTTGTCACTAAAATTGCTTCTCTTTCCTCAATAATGAATCGATTTGATTGAAACAAGCTTCAATATGTAGCCTGGTGTATTTGCTACAATTTCTAGAGAATAGAATTTTGAAAAATCAAATTTTAATGGTCAATAAATAGAATTTTGTATGACTTGGAATTTTTTCTGATGCTACCAATAAAATTGCTTATTCTCCTTCAACTTCAATAATGAATCGATTTTGTTGAAACAAGCTTCAATTGATAGACTGGTGTATTTGCTACCATTTCTTAGAGAGTAGAATTTTGAAAATGTAATTATTAATACTCTAGATAATTAATATTGTATGGACTTGTTCATTCTTCTTCCTGGATAAGGTAGTGATTTTTCGGGATTGGGATTAGAAACAAGTGTGAGGATTGTTTGCAATTCTCAGGATTGGGTGCAATTTTTTCCAGATTAGGTGCAATATTCTCCAGATTTGGTGCATTTTCTCCAGATTGGGTGCAATTTTCTATAGATTGGGTGCCATTTTCTCTAGATTGGGTACAATTTTCTCTAGATTATGTGCAACTTTCTCCAGATTGGGTTCAATTTTCTCAGGATCGGGTGCTGTTCTCCAAATTGGGTTTGATAATTTACTGTTGTAAGTTTTCCGCCAATCCTGAGTTGCCAAATATTCGATTGTTTGTATTACTTTTTGAAGACATGTAATTAAATTAACATATTGGAGCATAAGTATTTGGTGTAAATGGATGTTATTTATTGCTGCAACCCACTAGGAGCACAGCCTAAGAACAGCCCCCCCCCCCCCCTCATTGTTGTTGTTTGTGATTTTGGGGAAATAGTTACTACTCCTTCAATATTGAACAGATTTGATTGAATCAAAATATAAGTAGTAGTGTGGCTTATTCGCTACACTTTCTGAGTAATGTAATTAACTAAAATATATTTTAAATGTCAAAATTAGATTTGAAAAATATTTACGTAGAGATTTGTAATTTCATTCGATATTGACACTAAAGTTACTTCTTCTCTTTAAATAAATCATAAATAGTTTTAATAGGTAGCCCGGTGCATTCACTAATATTTTTAGCAAGCAGAAGTTTGCTAGTATAATCGTCATATAATAGTCAAAAATTGAAATTCTGTGTGGACTTGTTTTACACTTGCTGGCACATATTAAAGTTAGTTCTTCATCTTCTATAATGAACTGATTAGATTGAAACAAATTTCTAATGGTAGCTTTAAATGATCACTTCAGAGGGTAGGAAAGTGAATTACGGAATTTTCATTGACTGCTTGATTTTTCTGTGCCCCTGACAAATTGCCATAGTCGCAGCTCTCCCCGGGGAGTATCACCCGGGGTGTTATGTTTTGTTTTAGTTATAATAAAGAAACAATTGCATATTATGAAAATCAAAAGTAAATCATTCTTTACCAAAAACATCCATCATCCCCTTTTTTTTCAAAACATTATTTTTGCACCCGTTTTCTGACTGCTTTCATTGATCTTTTGATCACGTCATGATTAGCTTTCAAGAAATCCACATCATGCGTTAATCGTTCTTTTAATTGATTCAGATTAGCTGGTGAGGAGGAGGAGCATATATCATTTTACAAATAACCCCACAAGAAAAAATCGCAAGCAGTTAAATACCATTCAATTGCATGACATTTGAAAATGACTCGGATGTTCGAAAACTTCTCCCAGTCGTTCTTTACAGCAAGTGTCCTGTGCACTGAGCACCATCCTGCATCCACCATATTAGATTCAGAGTAGCTCCATAAATATGTCGTATTTACGGAAATATGTGCTGATTAACATAAGGGTTCTTACTTTTAGTTACTCTTTTGATAAACAAGGTTTGAAATAAGCTCGCGCGCAAGACCTTTTTCACAACCCTCTAATTATGATCACTCTTTAGAAAAACTATTAGGAATAGGAAAACAAAATAACAATGTGGTTATAGCTGACAAAAATTTGCATTAGCCAAACCTCATGAAAATACGGTAGTCCTTAATTGTTAAAGTTATGACAATTTTGATTAGGTACCCGCTATTTTTACTCATACAGTATATAAAACTGCTTATTTCAGTTCTATCGCTAAGTAGATATTTGTCAATGAGAGTCAGGAGCACAATCTCGGATTCGATAGATTATACCTATAGTTTTAGATGACTGCAATAAAATTACCATGTTCATCAAAATCTAATCTATAATCAATTTGAAGGCCGAGAAATTTAACAGCAGTCTCCAAATCTATTACAGTATCATTAACTTTGATACAAGCTGGTGTTATTAAATCGGACATTCTATTATTGAAAAGCATAGCTACTGTCTTACTAACAATAGATAGTATTGCTAGTTTCGTTGATTGTTAAATTCCCTCCACAATATTTCTTCCAACGTCAATTCCTCATGAGGTTCCATATATGCAGAGGTGGGCACAGCGCCGCTACTTGTAGCGTGCGTTAATAGCGGCACTTCTTTTTGTGTAGCGGCAGCGAGCTACTTCTGTGCTAATGTAGCGGTAGCAGCGGCGCCACTACTTTATTCAGAAGCGCTAGAGTTTTTTCGCGCTACAGCGCTGCCGCTTCTTTTAAAATTAAAAATGGTAAAGTTATCAGAGGAATCTAGATAAAAGTCTATACAAGTGCGCCACCCTAGATAGCTAATCAGTTGTGAGTGATATTCAGACAAATCAGCGCAGTACGACCAACTGATATTCAAACAATGATTCATAGTACGACCATAATAATGATCCGTAATGTTAATATTTGGTATTCAAGACAAAACCACCTAATACTACTATCAACTTACACCGTGGACCGACAGTTAGGCCCAGGACAACACAAGCAACACAAGTTAATGGGGCCCATGTTGGCACTAGGTGTACAAATCATATTAGTACTGTGTGTTTTTTTGCAAAACATGGTGACAGCATGGGCTGTTATGTTGAAACCAAATTGGCCCAAGATGTTGTCAATATGATAATCAGTTTCAGCCATTTAATGTTGACACGTCATATAGTAATCAGATTGAGCCAATATAACAATTCCGTGGGACGGATTCACCACATTGAACCAACCTTCTCCCAAGGTAACATTCCATGAGAATGGAAAACCACATTATCCCCATGTAATTTCTAGGCTACTTTTCAGTCTGCCATCTCTTGCCCATCTAAACATCTAGTACCCATGTTGGCACAATGTGTCATGGTTGCTTGGGAATTGGATCCCGACAGTTGAGCCCAGACAATTGGGCCCAAAACAATTGAGCTCTGGACAATTGGGCCCCACGACAATTGGGCTCCGGACAGTTGGGCCCACGACAATTGGGCCCCGAGACAATTATATTATTTCCAATTTTTTTCAGAGTTTACTGTATTAACTTGATTAAATACCTTTGCTACTGTAATAACTAGGTTTGTGACAATATGCAGTTGTATAAAAATATAGTCTTGAGCATATTTAAAATAAAGAATATTTCTTACATGAAAAATATTCTCGTTATGAAAAATAATTATTTTTTAATAGAACATATTCTTTTCATGAATAAATACTATATTTCTTTCAAACTACAACAATTTTCTGTTCCGAGATAGGTCATGTAAGCAACAAATTTCCTATAGTTACAGTACCTGATCTATATAGTGAGATCTTTTGAAGTAAATGAGTTAGGATGTATCCAATAGAAAATAAGAATGTAGCTATTTTAGATGAAAAAATAATAGAAAATAATGATGTAGGTATTTTACACATTCTGGAATTATTGGAACATACAAATTGAATTAACGTTAACGTGAATTATTTGAATGCTGTTCAGTGTTCAATATTGAAGAGGTTTATGAATTATTATTACAAAATGTATTCTCATAATCTCATTTTATCCAAACAAATGTTCAATGTAACATTTAATCATTAAAATTTACCCATTTTTTTCTAAATATTTGTCTTTGTCAGACGATGTACACTACACGTTGGATCCATATGACATGATTCAAAACAATAAGACTTATTTAAATACTTCAAAGGTTTTCATTACATTGAAACATGAGATTAGCATCCAAATGTGAATTATAAAGGGGTTTGCTAATATATACCTTATCAAGTATATGAATATAATTAAAAAATATAAACATATTTTTAAAGAATATAAAGCATATTTCAAAGATAGTATTGTCACTTCCCTAGTAAAAACAAGGTAACATTTCTTTATTGTGTCTTCTGCCAATATTTTCTGGGATTAATTGTCGTTGGGCCCAATTTTCCTGGGCCCAATTGTCGGCGGGCCCAATGGTCGGGGCCCAACTATCGGTGCACCAACTTACACATCGTCTTACGCTTTTATGCAGATGTGTTTATTGCAATAAAATGGGTTTAACTCAATGGTTTTTCTTCAAATTTTCTGAGAATGTGCATCTGAATTGCTAGTAACTTTAAAAGAATTGAATTAAAGTAATTCAAATATTATTTCGGATACAACAATTATTTTACTAAAAGTTTCTCATTTTCAGTGTACCAAGCATAACACTAAAAATGCATAAATAAACGTTTTAAATAATTCTATATCTATTGTATTTTTTTAGCGATAGCGTTCATGTGTGGTTTAACTGCTAATTTTAAGTCAATATCCGGTTTAATTTCCCCTCTTTTCCACCAATCTTAAAAGACGCTGATCAATGAAATCTGTAAATTTCTGAATAGTATCAGACGATATCGTCTTACGAGAGTCTTCAGTATCCTTCCAGAGCTCATCTTACGACGAGAATTGATGTTTTCGCAGATAAACATTCTGCTTCAGGATGGACTGAGGTTCTTCAATTGGGTTTGAATCTAGAGAGAGACTGGGCCATACCATCAACTTGTTATTGACGAAATTATTACTTATCAGGAAATTCGCAGTTGCCTTGGTAGAGTGAGAAGGAGCGTTGTTATTTATGAAAATAACTTATTTTTTTAACGCAGCAGGTTTCCTTTTCAGCCAATGAAAAAATCCACAATTCAAAAAGTTAATATAATTAGCAGAATTTATTTTTACTTCTGGAATCCTGGAAGATCCGACCAGTTTATTTCCAATGGTCCCCGCCCAAATTATCACACCCACACTTCCATGTTGACGTCAAATTCGTTGGCGATGTGGTGAAGCATGATGGAGACATGCTTTAAGGTTCGTTTTGCATGCAGCGATTGTTGTGATCATCGCTCAGCATTGATCGCTCTGCAATAGGAATACATTAAATAGTGCTCAGAGAAAATCACTCGCTGCAAAACGGCTCCATAGGAATTTCCTTGAACTAAAGTTCAACTATAATCGCTGGGCGATGATTACTGAGCGATGATCGCATTAATCGCTGCATGCAAAACGAACCTTTAGCCCATCAGTCAGGGCCATCGAGACTTTTCACGCCTTTTGTCTTTGTAAAGTACTGTTTGGAAATCGGTCTTAAGATACTTCTCGTCCCATAGTAACCTTTTGTGTATCCTTTGAATGAGGCCTGGTAACAGGTGAAACATATGGAGGCAATTAGTTTCAGTATTCTACAGTGGGTGGTTTTTCCTCACAGACTCTCTTTAAAACTGCATCACTAGTTTCCAATGGTTTCGTCTTGAATTCTCTCTTGATCAAGGACGGCTCTAGGACAACTGCCATGGTGGACAACTGCCATGCGACAAACTGCAAAGCGGATAACTGCCATGCGGACAACTGCCATGGTGGACAACTGCCATGCGACAAACTGCCATGCGGACAACTGCCATGCAATATATTATAATTTTATTTTGGGTGAATTGTAATGCACTTGTAAACCTAAGATTACTTGGAATTAATTTGACGTGATGTATATTACTATTTTAACCTAAAATTTTAGTATAAAAATGTTAATTGTATAGTAAGAAATCGTGAATGAAGAAACATTGAAATTAATACTGAAGTAATGCTAAATTTCTTTCTTTGTTACATTCATTTTCTTTCACATTTTACTCCTTAAATAATCAAATGATTGACAAAAAGATTGAAATCTATAGATACAAAACTTTTTTTTCGAACATTTCAGAATACAAAGAATAGTACAAACATAAGCTTTACAGGTTAAAATTTTCAGTGAGTGTGGTTTTGCATCTTACTATTTTAGAGTTGCTTTCACCCAACACTGGGCATATATGAGTTAACTAAAATGTTGATTTGTTATTAGTATATTAACAAATTCAATAAAACATAGTTCAGTAATAATTATTCTCATATTTTGACACTTTTCAAATATTTATAAGACATGTTTCAAATCGGTGGGAGCTAGAAACAAAGAAACTATAGAAAAACAAATTCAAATTTCAAAGTTACTGAGTCACGTGTTCTTTGTAAGAATTTTTTAAACATAGAAATAAGATAAATATCACTTCAGAGTCTAATCCTGAATCTAGCAGAAACGTTTGTTTTTACAAATAAAAAATATTAATTACCCAATGAAAATTCTTAAATAATAAAATGCAAAATCACACTTACTGGAAATTTTAACCTGTAAATTAAGCTTGTGTTTGTACTATTCTTTGAATTTTGAAATGTTTGGAAAGAAAGTTTTGCATCTATAGATTTTCCACTTCTTGTCAACCATTTGATTGTTTAAGGAGCTAAATGAGTTAAATGGGTTGAATATGATTTTTAAAAAAAGTTAATTTAGTATATTTCAACTTTAAATTCTGAATCTACTGTCAATATTAATTTCTAAACTTCTTTATGCACAATTTCGGACTATACGATTAATATTATAAATAATTGTTAGGTTAAGATAATAATATTCTTCACATCAAATTAATTCCATGAAAGGTTAAGTTTACAAATGCATTACAATTCACCCAAAATAAAATTATAATATATTGCATGGCAGTTGTCCGCATGGCAGTTGTCCGTACACCATCAGGACAGTTATGTGTCGTAGCTATTTTGTATTTGCCCCTTTCCTTGCGTGTAATCTCTTTTCAGGAGATCAACAATTAATTTCTACACTGTACCTGGCCGTAGAAATTATAAATTCAATTTACGGCATATATGAACATTTTTTGGAAAGTAGCGCTGCCACTACATTCTGCTGTAGCGGAAGCGGCAGTGCCGCTGCTTTTCTGAAAGTGTAGCGGTAGCGGCAGTGCGCCTACATTATTATGCATGTAGCGGCAGCGGCAGCACCGCTGCTTTTCAAAGTAGCGCTGCCCACCTCTGCATATATGAAAATGCCCGACATACTTATTATATAATGTGAAGCTGTTGAGGTCAGCATGTTATTTAAAACGACCATACTGTTGATGTATTAATATCATATTCCATTAATTTTAAAATTAGGCATTTTGATTTAAATTGGTGATGTGATCACATCTGGATAAAAGCTATAATTATTCCATACAATGAATATTTATCCTGAACACATTGCAGCAATAATTATTCTCCATGACAAACCATATTCCATCTGTAATGTTCATGTCTTTTCGTTAATTTTTACTTCAGATGATACTGATGCAAAATTAATTGATGGAAGTGAAGGACATGGCTACATATCTGTACTGGCAAGGATGAATTTACCCTTATGCTTTCGAACTTGCGCAAGATTCACTGGATTCAGATTAGCTTATGGGAGGACACAGGCAACTCTTGATGATCTACGAACCTGTTAGCAAAAATAAAATGATATAAATTACTGAATTGGAAAAATTTCCACTATTTTCTTGCTATTACTCAAATTCTCTCATTACTAGTTCCATTATTCTATTATATATTATATGTTTCTTCCCAACAGTCCACTATCACTGGATTGGTCTGGTCACAAATGGTGATCATTTTGAATGGGGGGATGGGACAAGACTTAACACCAGTATGTTGTTACCTGGAGAAGCAAGACGTTATGGAATTGCTACTAAGCATTTGATCAATAATGGAAAAATCGAAAACGTATATATTAGTCAACTCTTCAATTGTCTCTGTCAGAGCTATAAGTTCGACTGAATTATCTCTGATGAAATACTTTTTGAGTAATTACAAGATAACATCGTAATATTTGGACACTTAATCGGACTCACAGTACTCAGAGAGTGTACGCTCATACAGATAAATGATAAGTCAATAAGAAAATTCTTAAGGTCATATTAGTTCATAAACAAATGTTAATGCGAAATTATCAGTGTACTATGGGTGTCCGAGCACTGAGATGTTACTTTAATTATTTAATATCTAAATTATAGGTTTTCAAATTTCTAGTATTTCTTCCCATATAATGAAGAGAAAAAAAAGTGATATAATTATAGTGCAGGTAGAAAAATTTAAATGGCACCCAATATAATCTTCTGAATCTCTTTCATATAAATTTTAATCTGGTAAGTTATCTGTACTATACTATGTGACTTGATATCACAAAATAAATATGGTGTGAAGAGGCCTTTTAATTATCAAAAGAAATGCAACGGAAAGTTATAATGTGTGTGAGTGTTTCGAAGCTATGCTTTTTATTATTGTTTCTAGGGTTTGAGGCGTAAGTTTGTTAGTGTGCCACTACAATCTATCTGCTTTACCCTATTTTTTAGAGGTGAGCAGACTGAATGACCAAGATAGTGTCATGTTAGTGACTAGTTGACAATTGAGTAGATTAGTTCTGTCAAATTTGTATAGTTAGTACCAATCTACTTGACTTGTTAAACAGTTTCAAACTGAGGGCACATTATACTGATTTCAGAATCGGTTGTTGAACTTATTTCTTCATAGGGACATGGTCAGTGGTCACACAGGTAAATGACGGATCTGTTAATTGTAAGTTAAGTAGCTTTTCTCAAGAGTCTAATTCCTGTAAAGCTGAATTTATATTGAAATGTTTCATATCAAAAGAAGTGTAATACATGCATGTTATGATTCAATTGTATAATGAGTTTTTCGAAGCTTAAATTATTATTAATGTTTCATTGGTTAGATTCTGAAGTAAGATTACTAACTTCAGAAACTAACCACAAAAATATTAATGAGCTGAAATTTACCGGTGCGTAGAAACACCGGAAAGGACCGAAACGGACCGGAACGGACCGAAATGGAGTCAAATTTGTATGTTATAGTACTGTTTGCATCATTTTAAATGTTCATGGAGGTTATATATTGCCAAAGAATACTTGCATTAACATATGAAGAGGTTAATCAAGAAAAACTTACTTATTACAACCAGCGTTATTTCAGATAGGCTACTCTTATACAAGATTCCGGGGTTTTAGAAACAACATACTGATAGTCTTTCCCATTGCATCATACGTGTATTGGTTGTGACTGTCTATTCTTATCTGTCTATTCCTATCTGTTAATTCTTATCTGTCTCTTCCTATCCGTTAATTCTTATCTGTCTCTTTCTATCCATTAATTATTATCTGTCTCTTCCTATCCATTAATTATTATCTGTATCTTCCTATCCATTAATTATTATTTGTCTCTTCCTATCCGTTAATTCTTATCTGTCGATTCTTATCTGTATATTCTTATCTGTCTCTTCCTACCCGTT
Organism: Caprella mutica; assembly: GCA_947561585.1. Classification (NCBI taxonomy): domain Eukaryota; kingdom Metazoa; phylum Arthropoda; class Malacostraca; order Amphipoda; family Caprellidae; genus Caprella; species Caprella mutica. Next base: position 18,605 of record CANNZV010001751.1, on the reverse strand, counting down.
AATTCTTATCCGTCTCTTCCTACCCGTTAATTCTTATATCTATTCCTATCCGTTAATTCTTATCTGTCTCCTACTATCCGTTAATTCTTATCTGTCTCCTACTATCCGTTAATTATTATTTGTCTCTTCCTATCCGTTAATTATTATCTGTCTCTTCCCATCCGTTAATTATTATCTGTCTCTTCCCATCCGTTAATTATTATCTGTCTCTTCCCATCCGTTAATTATTATCTGTCTATTCTTTTCTGTCTATTCCTATCCGATAATTCTTATCTGTCTCTTTCTATCCGTTAATTCTTATCTGTCTATTCTTATCTGTCTATTCTTATCTGTCTATTCTTATCTGTCTATTCTTATCTGTCTATTCTTATCTGTCTATTCTTATCTGTCTATTCTTATCTGTCTATTCTTATCTGTCTATTCTTATCTGTCTATTCTTATCTGTCTATTCTTATCTGTCTATTCTTATCTGTCTATTCTTATCTGTCTATTCTTATCTGTCTATTCTTATCTGTCTATTCTTATCTGTCTATTCTTATCTGTCTATTCTTATCTGTCTATTCTTATCTGTCTATTCTTATCTGTCTATTCTTATCTGTCTATTCTTATCTGTCTATTCTTATCTGTCTATTCTTATCTGTCTATTCTTATCTGTCTATTCTTATCTGTCTATTCTTATCTGTCTATTCTTATCTGTCTATTCTTATCTGTCTATTCTTATCTGTCTATTCTTATCTGTCTATTCTTATCTGTCTATTCTTATCTGTCTATTCTTATCTGTCTATTCTTATCTGTCTATTCTTATCTGTCTATTCTTATCTGTCTATTCTTATCCGTTAGTTTGCTTCTTACCAAACCAAAATATTTATTTTCGAGTTGTAATTATAGAAATATAAATCTTAAAATATAGATTATTTTGGTAAATGTTCCATAATTGTAGCTCTAAAATGTACCGCTAGAGAGGCTAAATGTCCTAACGATATACCATTATGTAGAATGTCTCTCCTGAAAAATAGTTTCTTTGTAGTTATGACGGTGTTCTTTCAAATGAGTGAAATGAGTGACATTTATAACTACTAGATAAATTGACATTCCCTATTACTAGATAAATTGACATTCCCTATTACTAGGTAAATTGATATTCCCTATTACTAGGTAAATTTGACATTCCCTATTACTAGGTAAATTGATAATCCATATTACTAGGTAAATTTGACATTCCCTATTACTAGGTAAATTGACATTCCCTATTACTAGGTAAATTGACATTCCCTATTACTAGGTAAATTTACATTCCTTATTATTAGATTAATTAACATTCCCTATTACTAGGTAAATTGACATTCCTTATTATTAGATTAATGGACATTCCCTATTACTATGTAAATTGACATTCCTTATTATTAGATTAATGGACATTCCCTATTACTATGTAAATTGACATTCCTTATTATTAGATTAATGGACATTCCCTATTACTAGGTAAATTGACATTCCCTACTACTAGATTAATTTTTCGCTTGGTTAAGTTCAGAGTTATTGAACAGTTCTGAATTTTCGGATGCGATAAAAAATACATATGATGATAATTAAAACAAGGATTTAAAGAATAATTATTAGATGTTTTTTCTTACGCATACAAAAATGTGGAACCAATCGTCTGATAATTCAAAACTTACACTATATACTGCAGATAATAATTAACGGATAGGAAGAGACAGATAATAATTAACGGATAGGAAGAGACAGATAATAATTAACGGATAGGAAGAGACAGATAATAATTAACAGATAGGAAGAGACAGATAATAATTAACGGATAGGAAGAGACAGATAATAATTAACGGATAGGAAGAGACAGATAATAATTAACAGATAGGAAGAGACAGATAATAATTAACGGATAGGAAGAGACAGATAATAATTAACGGATAGGAAGAGACAGATACTAATTAACGGATAGGAAGAGACAGATACTAATTAACAGATAGGAAGAGACAGATAATAATTAACGGATAGGAAGAGACAGATAATAATTAACGGATAGGAAGAGACAGATAATAATTAACGGATAGGAAGAGACAGATACTAATTAACAGATAGGAAGAGACAGATAATAATTAACGGATAGGAAGAGACAGATACTAATTAACGGATAGGAAGAGACAGATAATAATTAACGGATAGGAAGAGACAGATAATAATTAACGGATAGGAAGAGACAGATAATAATTAACGGATAGGAAGAGACAGATAGTAATTAACGGATAGGAAGAGACAGATAGTAATTAACGGATAGGAAGAGACAGATAGTAATTAACGGATAGGAAGAGACAGATAGTAATTAACGGATAGGAAGAGACAGATAATAATTAACGGATAGGAAGAGACAGATAGTAATTAACGGATAGGAAGAGACAGATAGTAATTAACGGATAGGAAGAGACAGATAGTAATTAACGGATAGGAAGAGACAGATAGTAATTAACGGATAGGAAGAGACAGATAGTAATTAACGGATAGGAAGAGACAGATAAGAATTACCGGATAGGAATAGACAGATAAAAATAGACAGTCACAACCAGTACACGTATAATGCAATGGGAAAGACTATCAGTATGTTGTTTCTAAAACCCCGGAATCTTGTATAAGAGTAGCCTATCTGAAATAACGCTGGTTGTAATAAGTAAGTTTTTCTTGATTAACCTCTTCATGTGTTAATAACTTAATGCAAGTGTTCTTTGGCAATATATAACCTCCATGAGCATTTAAAATGATGCAAACAGTACTCTAACATACATATTTGATTCTGTTCAGGTCCGTTTTGGTCCGTACCAGTCTATTTTAGTCCGTTCCGGTCCCTTTTGGTCCGTTTCGGTGTTCAAGCAAGTTTTCTTTGGCAATATATAACCTCCCTGAGCATTTAAAATGATGCAAACAGTACTATAACATAAAAATTTGACTACGTTTTGGTCCGTTCCGGTGTTTTTACGTACCCGAAATTTACCTGCTTCTCCATAGCACTTACCTAGATATAGCCATACTTAGATATAGACATGTCTAAATAAAATTAACTAGTTGATCACAACTGCACAGAGTAAGGTTCCCAAGTATTTATTAACTAGTTACCTTACAATTAGGTATTTTTCATTGTGGGAGTGCTTTAACGTTTGATCTGGAACCAAAAGCCATATCGCTGACGTCAAAAGGAAATTAATTACAAGGAACTGGAAAACGCAGCTTGTAAGGAAAGTGGCTCCGTGAGCTAGGTAACCTACTACCGTCATTAACAATGCTCATGAATGCAGAAAAAACTACTTACCAAGGAATGTGACGAAAAGGGACACAACTCACAAGCACCGATGACTGTACTCACGGATGGAAGAGGAAAATATACAGGTGAAGTTAAATGAGGCAAACGAGCCTACCTATCACAAAATGTAAGACCTCTTAGTTGAAAAAGCATAACCGTAGTTTTATCCTCTAAAACGTACAAATAGTGTTAAATATTGATAAACTATGTAAATTACAGCAGATATTTGTGTTAGCTAAGCTCGCAGGCTTCAAATACCGGTGCTCTTATTTCTTTTCCGTCACCTTGTCACTGTACCCACTGATTCAGCATTTGTGATCATTGTCACAGGGGTGGAATTTACCTCGGTAAAAATTTACCTGTGGTGAAAGGGTGGCATCTCTCAAGTTATATAGGGGGCGAAGCACTAACGGTTTAGGTATTCTTGTTATAAGCGCATTTTTATAAAAAAAATTTCAAAAAAAATCAAAACTTCAGAATGAAGAAACATAACTTTTATGGGCACACCGGGGTGGAATTTAACGCGGTGAAATTTACCTGGGTGGAATATATAGCAATTAACGAAAGAAGGAGTTCATTTCAGTCAAAAAAATATCCAAATTAGAACGTTAAATTATCGGTGAAGAATTTAGTCAGCGAGTTGAATATAAAAAGTTTCATCTCTTAATTCTATAGGTTAAATATGCTATTGCATGTCATACATGCCTAACAATTGGCATAATGTACTTTTTGTCTGGGGCCTGTTTTAGTCATTATAAACTTGTTAACGAGATAATAATTATATGGTAGTAAAAAGTTGGTTGATTTTTATCGTACATTAAGTTTTACATGGCCATTAATTGAAATAATATACATAATTCATTAACTTTCTAATATCTATAATGCGATAAATTTATCTGCTATCTATTTTAAATTAACTATTAAATATGTGATATTCATTCATTATAAATTAATATTTATATCAAATAGCAGGAAAGAGAGATGAAGAAAATTTCATTCGAAATCTCTTCTGCTAATAAAACTGTCACTGAATACGTTACCAGAAGAATTCTCAAGATATCAGATATATAGCAACACTAAATGACGTACTAAAATATCTAGCTGATGAAGAGTATGAAGCAAGTCAGCAACCTTGCAAAACGACAGATACAGTCAACCTGGTGAAACAAGTAGCAAATTCTCTACTCAATTTTACGAATTGTACCTAATACAGATAAACAGAATAGATTCTCAGGTTTAGAAAATCTTCTGGCACTCACACAGGAAGCTTTTAAAACATTATCTGAAGATTTGTAGTCAGAAGCGCTGTCTGTTACAGTGAATATCTGAGAGATGGTGATGGAGAAATTATACCCACCAGCCATTGCATGACCTTGACTACCGCTTTGCTTGTTGAACCTACTATGTTTGATTTATAACCTAACGGCAGAGGTGGGCACAGCATCGCTACTTGTAGCGCGCACTACAAGCGGCGCTTCTTTTTATGTAGCGGCAGTGGCAGAGAGATGTCCGGAAAACTGCCAGGCGGAAAACTGCCGAAGCGGAAAACTGCAGTCACTTATTGGCAATACATGTATATTTTTTGACTTTCTGAAATGTTCTTTAGTTATAAACACATTTTAATTTATAAAAAACGGCGTTAGTCCTCCTTTAAGGGGTTAACCTTAATGAGTTCGACGTGTGTTTTTTAGGCACATCTTAAAAAGTTGCTATAATTAGCAGAATTTGTATACACTCCATCTGTAATCATGGAAGATCCGACCTGTTAATTTCCAATAGTCTCAGCCCAAATTATCACATCTTCACTCCCAGCGTGATGTTAATGAAAAACATAAGAAAATAATTATTCTTGAAATAATTGAGGTGAAAAATTAGATAAAAGAATTTTAGTTTTTATTTAATATGTACATAATTTAATTTCCGGTTTGAAATTAAGTCCTCAGGATGAAATCAGGTTGGTTTGTCGTGGCCAAGTACAGGAGAGTAGACCTATGGCGCTGCTGGTAAGAGACGCAGGAGAGTAGACCTAGGGACTGCCGGTAATAGCACGTGGCACACTAAGGTAACCGTTAAGAAAAAATAAGTCATTTAACACAACAATAAATTAATTGATGGAAAGTAGCTAGTTTTAATTTATAACTGTGGTATTTTGAATAAAGGTAAGCAAGGTTCTTAAATGTAAGCAAAGTTCTTAAAGGTAAGCAAAGTTCTTAAAGGAAGATAAGCAAAGTTCTTAAAGGAAGATAAGCAAAGTTCTTAAAGGAAGATAAGCAAAGTTCTTAAAGGAAGATAAGCAAAGTTCTTAAAGGAAGATAAGCAAAGTTCTTAAAGGAAGATAAGCAAAGTTCTTAAAGGAAGATAAGCAAAGTTCTTAAAGGAAGATAAGCAAAGTTCTTAAAGGAAGATAAGCAAAGTTCTTAAAGGAAGATAAGCAAAGTTCTTAAAGGAAGATAAGCAAAGTTCTTAAAGGAAGATAAGCAAAGTTCTTAAAGGAAGATAAGCAAAGTTCTTAAAGGAAGATAAGCAAAGTTCTTAAAGGAAGATAAGCAAAGTTCTTAAAGGAAGATAAGCAAAGTTCTTAAAGGAAGATAAGCAAAGTTCTTAAAGGAAGATAAGCAAAGTTCTTAAAGGAAGATAAGCAAAGTTTTCAAAGGAAGATAAGCAAAGTTTTCAAAGAAAGATAAGCAAAGTTTTCAAAGAAAGATAAGCAAAGTTTTCAAAGAAAGATAAGCAAAGTTTTCAAAGAAAGATAAGCAAGGTTTTCAAAGAGAGATAAGCAAGGTTTTCAAAGAAAGATAAGCAAGGTTTTCAAAGAAAGATAAGCAAAGTTTTCAAAGAAAGATAAGCAAAGTTTTCAAAGAAAGATAAGCAAAGTTTTCAAAGAAAGATAAGCAAAGTTTTCAAAGAAAGATAAGCAAGGTTTTCAAATAAAGATAAGCAAGGTTTTCAAATAAAGATAAGCAAGGTTTTCAAAAAAAATATAAGCAAGGTTTTCAAAAAAAGATAAGCAAGGTTTTCAAAAAAAGATAAGCAAGGTTTTCAAAAAAAGATAAGCAAGTTTTTTAAAAAAAAGATAAGCAAGTTTTTCAAAAAAAGATAAGCAAGTTTTTCAAAAAAAGATAAGCAAGTTTTTCAAAAAAAGATAAGCAAGTTTTTCAAAAAAAGATAAGCAAGTTTTTCAAAAAAAGATAAGCAAGTTTTTCAAAGAAAGATAAGCAAGATTTTCAATGAAAGATAAGCAAGGTTTTCAAAGAAAGATAAGCAAGGTTTTCAAAAAAAGATAAGCAAGGTTTTCAAAAAAAGATAAGCAAGGTTTTCAAAAAAAGATAAGCAAGGTTTTCAAAAAAAGATAAGCAAGGTTTTCAAAAAAAGATAAGCAAGGTTTTCAAAAAAAGATAAGCAAGGTTTTCAAAAAAAGATAAGTAAGGTTTTCAAAAAAAGATAAGCAAGGTTTTCAAAAAAAGATAAGCAAGGTTTTCATAAAAAGATAAGCAAGGTTTTCAAAAAAAGATAAGCAAGGTTTTCAAAAAAAGATAAGCAAGGTTTTCAAAGAAAGATAAGCAAGGTTTTCAAAGAAAGATAAGCAAGGTTTTCAAAGAAAGATAAGCAAGGTTTTTAAAGAAAGACAAGCAAGGTTTTCAAAGAAAGACAAGCAAGGTTTTCAAAGAAAGACAAGCAAGGTTTTCAAAGAAAGACAAGCAAGGTTTTCAAAGAAAGATAAGCAAGGTTTTCAAAGAAAGATAAGCAAGGTTTTCAAAGAAAGATAAGCAAGGTTTTCAAAGAAAGATAAGCAAGGTTTTCAAAGAAAGATAAGCAAGGTTTTCAAAGAAAGATAAGCAAGGTTTTCAAAGAAAGATAAGCAAGGTTTTCAAAGAAATATAAGCAAGGTTTTCAAAGAAAGATAAGCAAGGTTTTCAAAGAAAGATAAGCAAGGTTTTCAAAGAAAGATAAGCTAGGTTTTCAAAGAAAGATAAGCAAGGTTTTCAAAAAAAGATAAGCAAGGTTTTCAAAGAAAGATAAGCAAGGTTTTCAAAGAAAGATAAGCAAAGTTTTCAAAGAAAGATAAGCAAGGTTTTCAAAGAAAGATAAGCAAGGTTTTCAAAGAAAGATAAGCAAGGTTTTCAAAGAAAGATAAGCAAAGTTTTCAAAGAAAGATAAGCAAAGTTTTCAAAGAAAGATAAGCAAAGTTTTCAAAGAAAGATAAGCAAGGTTTTCAAAGAAAGATAAGCAAGTTTTCAAAGAAAGATAAGCAAGTTTTCAAAGAAAGATAAGCAAGTTTTCAAAGAAAGATAAGCAAGGTTTTCAAAGAAAGATAAGCAAGGTTTTCAAAGAAAGATAAGCAAGGTTTTCAAAGAAAGATAAGCAAGGTTTTCAAAGAAAGATAAGCAAGGTTTTCAAAGAAAGATAAGCAAGGTTGTCAAAGAAAGATAAGCAAGGTTGTCAAAGAAAGATAAGCAAGGTTTTCAAAGGAAGATAAGCAAGGTTTTCAAAGGAAGATAAGCAAGGTTTTCAAAGGAAGATAAGCAAGGTTTTCAAAGGAAGATAAGCAAGGTTTTCAAAGGAAGATAAGCAAGGTTTTCAAAGGAAGATAAGCAAGGTTTTCAAAGGTAGATAAGCAAGGTTTTCAAAGGAAGATAAGCAAGGTTTTCAAAGGAAGGTAAGCAAGGTTTTCAAAGGAAGGTAAGCAAGGTTTTTAAAGGTAAGCAAGGTTTTTAAAGGGAAGCAAAGTTTTTAAAGGAAAGCAAAGTTTTTAAAGGAAAGCAAAGTTTTTAAAGGTAAGCAAAGTTTTTAAAGGTAAGCAAAGTTTTTAAAGGTAAGTATGGTTTTTAAAGGTAAGTATGGTTTTTAAAGGTAAGTATGGTTTTTAAAGGTAAGCAAGGTTTTTAAAGGTAAGTATGGTTTTTAAAGGTAAGTATGGTTTTTAAAGGTAAGTATGGTTTTTAAAGGAAAGCAAAGTTTTTAAAGGAAAGCAAAGTTTTTAAAGGAAAGCAAAGTTTTTAAAGGTAAGCAAAGTTTTTAAAGGTAAGCAAAGTTTTTAAAGGTAAGTATGGTTTTTAAAGGTAAGTATGGTTTTTAAAGGTAAGTATGGTTTTTAAAGGTAAGTATGGTTTTTAAAGATAAGTATGGTTTTTAAAGGTAAGCAAGGTTTTTAAAGGTAAGTATGGTTTTTAAAGGTAAGTATGGTTTTTAAAGGTAAGTATGGTTTTTAAAGGTAAGTATGGTTTTTAAAGGTAAGTATGGTTTTTAAAGGTAAGTATGGTTTTTAAAGGTAAGTATGGTTTTTAAAGATAAGTATGGTTTTTAAAGGTAAGTATGGTTTTTAAAGGTAAGTATGGTTTTTAAAGGTAAGTATGGTTTTTAAAGGTAAGTATGGTTTTTAAAGGTAAGTATGGTTTTTAAAGGTAAGTATGGTTTTTAAAGGTAAGTATGGTTTTTAAAAGTAAGTATGGTTTTTAAAGGTAAGTATGGTTTTTAAAGGTTAGTATGGTTTTTAAAGGTAAGTATGGTTTTTAAAGGTAAGTATGGTTTTTAAAGGTAAGTATGGTTTTTAAAGGTTAGTATGGTTTTTAAAGGTTAGTATGGTTTTTAAAGGTTAGTATAGTTTTTAAAGGTAAGTATGGTTTTTAAAGGTAAGTATGGTTTTTAAAGGTAAGTATGGTTTTTAAAGGTAAGTATGGTTTTTAAAGGTAAGTATGGTTTTTAAAGGTAAGTATGGTTTTTAAAGGTAAGTATGGTTTTTAAAGGTAAGTATGGTTTTTAAAGGTAAGTATGGTTTTTAAAGGTAAGTATGGTTTTTAAAGGTAAGTATGGTTTTTAAAGGTAAGTATGGTTTTTAAAGGTAAGTATGGTTTTTAAAGGTAAGTATGGTTTTTAAAGGTTAGTATGGTTTTTAAAGGTTAGTATAGTTTTTAAAGGTAAGTATGGTTTTTAAAGGTAAGTATGGTTTTTAAAGGTAAGTATGGTTTTTAAAGGTAAGTATGGTTTTTAAAGGTAAGTATGGTTTTTAAAGGTAAGTATGGTTTTTAAAGGTAAGTATGGTTTTTAAAGGTAAGTATGGTTTTTAAAGGTAAGTATGGTTTTTAAAGGTAAGTATGGTTTTTAAAGGTAAGTATGTTTTTTAAAGGTAAGTATGGTTTTTAAAGGTAAGTATGGTTTTTAAAGGTAAGTATGGTTTTTAAAGGTAAGTATGGTTTTTAAAGGTAAGTATGGTTTTTAAAGGTAAGTATGGTTTTTAAAGGTAAGTATGGTTTTTAAAGGTAAGTATGGTTTTTTAAGGTAAGCATGGTTTTTAAAGGTAAGTATGGTTTTTAAAGGTAAGTATGGTTTTTAAAGGTAAGTATGGCTTTTAAAGGTAAGTATGGTTTTTAAAGGTAAGTATGGTTTTTAAAGGTAAGTATGGTTTTTAAAGGTAAGTATGGTTTTTAAAGGTGAGTATGGTTTTTAAAGGTAAGTATGGTTTTTAAAGGTAAGTATGGTTTTTAAAGGTAAGTATGGTTTTTAAAGGTAAGTATGGTTTTTTAAAGGTAAGTATGGTTTTTAAAGGTAAGTATGGTTTTTAAAGGTAAGTATGGTTTTTAAAGGTAAGTATGGTTTTTAAAGGTAAGTATGGTTTTTAAAGGTAAGTATGGTTTTTAAAGGTAAGTATGGTTTTTAAAGGTAAGTATGGTTTTTAAAGGTAAGTATGGTTTCTAAAGGTAAGTATGGTTTCTAAAGGTAAGTATGGTTTCTAAAGGTAAGCAAGGTTTCTAAAGGTAAGCAAGGTTTCTAAAGATAAGCAAGGTTTCTAAAGGTAAGCATGGTTTTTAAAGGTAAGCAAGGTTTTTAAAGGTAAGCATGGTTTTTAAAGGTAAGCATGGTTTTTAAAGGTAAGCAAAGTTTCTAAAGGTAAGCATGGTTTTTAAAGGTAAGCATGGTTTTTAAAGGTAAGCATGGTTTTTAAAGGTAAGTATGGTTTTTAAAGGTAAGTATGGTTTTTAAAGGTAAGTATGGTTTTTAAAGGTAAGTATGGTTTTTAAAGGTAAGTATGGTTTTTAAAGGTAAGTATGGTTTTTAAAGGTAAGTATGGTTTTTAAAGGTAAGTATGGTTTTTAAAGGTAAGTATGGTTTTTAAAGGTAAGTATGGTTTTTAAAGGTAAGTATGGTTTTTAAAGGTTAGTATGGTTTTTAAAGGTTAGTATAGTTTTTAAAGGTAAGTATGGTTTTTAAAGGTAAGTATGGTTTTTAAAGGTAAGTATGGTTTTTAAAGGTAAGTATGGTTTTTAAAGGTAAGTATGGTTTTTAAAGGTAAGTATGGTTTTTAAAGGTAAGTATGGTTTTTAAAGGTAAGTATGGTTTTTAAAGGTAAGTATGGTTTTTAAAGGTAAGTATGTTTTTTAAAGGTAAGTATGGTTTTTAAAGGTAAGTATGGTTTTTAAAGGTAAGTATGGTTTTTAAAGGTAAGTATGGTTTTTAAAGGTAAGTATGGTTTTTAAAGGTAAGTATGGTTTTTAAAGGTAAGTATGGTTTTTTAAGGTAAGCATGGTTTTTAAAGGTAAGTATGGTTTTTAAAGGTAAGTATGGTTTTTACAGGTAAGTATGGTTTTTAAAGGTAAGTATGGTTTTTAAAGGTAAGTATGGTTTTTAAAGGTAAGTATGGTTTTTAAAGATAAGCAAGGTTTCTAAAGGTAAGTATGGTTTTTAAAGGTAAGCAAGGTTTCTAATGATAAGCAAGGTTTCTAAAGGTAAGCAAGGTTTTTAATGGTAAGCAAGGTTTTTAAAGGTAAGCATGGTTTTTAAAGGTAAGCAAAGTTTTTAAGGGTAAGCAAAGTTTTTAAGGGTAAGCAAAGTTTTTAAGGGTAAGCAAAGTTTGTAAAGGTAAGTATGGTTTTTAAAGGTAAGTATGGTTTTTAAAGGTAAGTATGGTTTTTAAAGATAAGTATGGTTTTTAAAGATAAGTATGGTTTTTAAAGATAAGTATGGTTTTTAAAGATAAGTATGGTTTTTAAAGATAAGTATGGTTTTTAAAGATAAGTATGGTTTTTAAAGGTAAGTATGGTTTTTAAAGGTAAGTATGGTTTTTAAAGGTAAGTATGGTTTTTAAAGGTAAGTATGGTTTTTAAAGGTAAGTATGGTTTTTAAAGGTAAGTATGGTTTTTAAAGGTAAGTATGGTTTTTAAAGGTAAGTATGGTTTTTAAAGGTAAGTATGGTTTTTAAAGGTAAGTATGGTTTTTAAAGGTAAATATGGTTTTTAAAGGTAAATATGGTTTTTAAAGGTAAGTATGGTTTTTAAAGGTAAATATGGTTTTTAAAGGTAAGTATGGTTTTTAAAGGTAAGTATGGTTTTTAAAGGTAAGTATGGTTTTTAAAGGTAAGTATGGTTTTTAAAGGTAAGTATGGTTTTTAAAGGTAAGTATGGTTTTTAAAGGTAAGTATGGTTTTTAAAGGTAAGTATGGTTTTTAAAGGTAAGTATGGTTTTTAAAGGTAAGTATGGTTTCTAAAGGTAAGTATGGTTTTTAAAGGTAAGTATGGTTTTTAAAGGTAAGTATGGTTTTTAAAGTTAAGTATGGTTTTTAAAGGTAAGTATGGTTTTTAAAGGTAAGTATGGTTTTTAAAGGTAAGTATGGTTTTTTAAAGTTAAGTATGGTTTTTAAAGGTAAGTATGGTTATTAAAGGTAAGTATGGTTATTAAAGGTAAGTATGGTTATTAAAGGTAAGTATGGTTTTTAAAGGTAAGTATGGTTTTTAAAGGTAAGTATGGTTTTTAAAGGTAAGTATGGTTTTTAAAGGTAAGTATGGTTTTTAAAGGTAAGTATGGTTTTTAAAGGTAAGTATGGTTTTTAAAGGTAAGTATGGTTTTTAAAGGTAAGTATGGTTTTTAAAGGTAAGTATGGTTTTTAAAGGTGAGTATGGTTTTTAAAGGTAAGTATGGTTTTTAAAGGTAAGTATGGTTTTTAAAGGTAAGTATGGTTTTTAAAGGTAAGTATGGTTTTTTAAAGGTAAGTATGGTTTTTAAAGGTAAGTATGGTTTTTAAAGGTAAGTATGGTTTTTAAAGGTAAGTATGGTTTTTAAAGGTAAGTATGGTTTTTAAAGGTAAGTATGGTTTTTAAAGGTAAGTATGGTTTTTAAAGGTAAGTATGGTTTTTAAAGGTAAGTATGGTTTCTAAAGGTAAGTATGGTTTCTAAAGGTAAGTATGGTTTCTAAAGGTAAGCAAGGTTTCTAAAGGTAAGCAAGGTTTCTAAAGATAAGCAAGGTTTCTAAAGGTAAGCATGGTTTTTAAAGGTAAGCAAGGTTTTTAAAGGTAAGCATGGTTTTTAAAGGTAAGCATGGTTTTTAAAGGTAAGCAAAGTTTCTAAAGGTAAGCATGGTTTTTAAAGGTAAGCATGGTTTTTAAAGGTAAGCATGGTTTTTAAAGGTAAGTATGGTTTTTAAAGGTAAGTATGGTTTTTAAAGGTAAGTATGGTTTGTAAAGGTAAGTATGGTTTTTAAAGGTAAGTATGGTTTTTAAAGGTAAGTATGGTTTTTGAAGGTAAGTATGGTTTTTAAAGGTAAGCAAGGTTTTTAAAGGTAAGCAAGGTTTTTAAAGGTAAGTATGGTTTTTAAAGGTAAGTATGGTTTTTAAAGGTAAGTATGGTTTTTAAAGGTAAGTAAGGTTTTTAAAGGTAAGTATGGTTTTTAAAGGTAAGTATGGTTTTTAAAGGTAAGTATGGTTTTTGAAGGTAAGTATGGTTTTTAAAGGTAAGTATGGTTTTTAAAGGTAAGTATGGTTTTTAAAGGTAAGTATGGTTTTTAAAGGTAAGCAAGGTTTCTAAAGGTAAGCAAGGTTTCTAAAGGTAAGCAAGGTTTCTAAAGGTAAGCAAGGTTTCTAAAGGTAAGCAAGGTTTCTAAAGGTAAGCAAGGTTTCTAAAGGTAAGCAAGGTTTTTTAAAGGTAAGCAAGGTTTTTAAAGGTAAGCATGGTTTTTAAAGGTAAGCATGGTTTTTAAAGGTAAGCATGGTTTTTAAAGGTAAGTAAGGTTTTTAAAGATAAGTAAGGTTTTTAAAGGTAAGTAAGGTTTTTAAAGGTAAGTATGGTTTTTAAAGGTAAGTATGGTTTGTAAAGGTAAGTATGGTTTTTAAAGGTAAGTATGGTTTTTAAAGGTAAGTATGGTTTTTAAAGGTAAGTATGGTTTTTAAAGGTAAGCAAGGTTTTTAAAGGTAAGCAAGGTTTTTAAAGGTAAGTATGGTTTTTAAAGGTAAGTATGGTTTTTAAAGGTAAGTATGGTTTTTAAAGGTAAGTAAGGTTTTTAAAGGTAAGTATGGTTTTTAAAGGTAAGTATGGTTTTTAAAGGTAAGTATGGTTTTTGAAGGTAAGTATGGTTTTTAAAGGTAAGTATGGTTTTTAAAGGTAAGTATGGTTTTTAAAGGTAAGTATGGTTTTTAAAGGTAAGCAAGGTTTCTAAAGGTAAGCAAGGTTTCTAAAGGTAAGCAAGGTTTCTAAAGGTAAGCAAGGTTTCTAAAGGTAAGCAAGGTTTCTAAAGGTAAGCAAGGTTTCTAAAGGTAAGCAAGGTTTTTTAAAGGTAAGCAAGGTTTTTAAAGGTAAGCATGGTTTTTAAAGGTAAGCATGGTTTTTAAAGGTAAGCATGGTTTTTAAAGGTAAGTAAGGTTTTTAAAGATAAGTAAGGTTTTTAAAGGTAAGTAAGGTTTTTAAAGGTAAGTAAGGTTTTCAAAGGTAAGTAAGGTTTTTAAAGGTAAGTAAGGTTTTTAAAGGTAAGTAAGGTTTTTAAAGGTAAGTAAGGTTTTTAAAGGTAAGTAAGGTTTTTAAAGGTAAGTAAGGTTTTTAAAGGTAAGTAAGGTTTTTAAAGGTAAGTAAGGTTTTTAAAGGTAAGTAAGGTTTTTAAAGGTAAGTAAGGTTTTTAAAGGTAAGTATGGTTTTTAAAGGTAAGTAAGGTTTTTTAAGGTAAGTAAGGTTTTTAAAGGTAAGTAAGGTTTTAAAGGTAAGAAGGGTTTTTAACGGTAATTACCTAAACAAGAAATGAGGAAGGTACCACCACGATGAAAATGAATCGTTCACGACAGGAACTTCGGTCAGTAGTGGTAGTTAAGTGGCCTGACGCTCTCCGTACAATATGCTGAACAATCTTTAAATAAATAATGAATGTTTTCAAAAGTATATAAATACTATGGCATGTAACGTTAATAATGTTTGATTAAAATTTTGAGGACTATAAATAAAATTGGGTCTAGGTTACTTTATAGGGCAACACCATTTTCACTTCGCATGAGTCAAAATAAGACTATTTACCATTAGATGTTTTCCCTCTGCGAAGACTATTCAGTGGCCACTGATCCAGCTCCCCTCCATCCACCGGGACGCTCACCGTTGACTTTACTCTGACATCACTGGTGTGGCTTGGCGGTGATTTAATGTCTGATTGTATTGATAGCTGGGAAGAGACTGAATAAAGTGCATCTCGTGCACCAACATTAGTTCAGTTTAGGGTAACTTTTGGGGTAATTCAAATATGACTACATGCTATAAGCTATTTGGTACCCAAAAGTTACCCGCAAATTCTAAATAATAATCAAAATGAAACATAAGAATACAAAAACTATCACATGCCATATTATTTAACACTCCCGGGAAGGAGATTCAAATGGTGATACAATTTGAATATAATAGAAATGAGAGGTGAAAAATAGGCTTGAAAACGAATTATGAAAAAATTAGAGAAAATAAACATAATCAACATATATACAAGTTGTTAGTTAAAAAGAACCAACAAAACAAACTGGAACAAAGAGACAAAGGATTAACTAAAAAATGAACTCAACATCATAAACTCTTTATTAGAACATATTTACAATAGTAATCAAATATATTTACAACTTAGGATAGAATCTTCCTGGTCTTCAACTCAGACGTAGCAGCAGCTCTCCGCTTACTTTTCCTACATTCCGTAAGAGTTTCCGGGATTGGATCACTTGCTACCTCTACCTGTTCGTTAGGTCTCAATAAAGGAATAATAGTTGAAGAATGCCGTTTGATCAGCTCCCTGGTTTTACCCTTGAAGAGAGTTGCACCCGTAGTCTCGCCGAGATCATTCACCTGAAGATTTTTCACAATGCACATTGGATAATTTGACGGCTTTACATAAGTTTCCTTCACAAGAACTATGTCTCAGACTTTCAAAGCTTTGTGAGTAATTTTGCGGTATCTGTCTTTATCATTAACAGCCTGGTCAATGAGTTCACTCACAAATTCCTCACTGTACACCTTGTGGATATTCTTCCTAACATTTGTTAGTTTCGCATTGATACTCCTACCTCGAGAGACGATGTCCTCACAGCCAGCAGGTGCCCAATCTTGATCAGTTTGAGCATTCTGTAAAACAGGAACTAAGTCAACATATATTAAATTATAACCATGAAGCAGCAATTCCGGTGTAATAACTGTAGGCAAATCATCTAGAGAAGAGCTCCTTAAAATTTCGGTGAAGCCTACTGGTCTTTTGTTAGCAATGTTATTAATCTCACAAATTACAAATTCAAAATCCCGAAAATCAAGAACATTATTTCGGACAGCTCCAAATAATAACACAACTTTCCACGAGGGATCCTAACTCACTGTGCTCTTTGAAATAGTGGGTTAATTTTTTCACCTCTGCATTATTCTCTTTGAAATAAGTACTAGTTTCCAGATTGTTCAAAATATCGACAATTACGTTTGCACCTGCAACTATCTGAGAGAGAACTGGACAGTGCGTATCATGTATAAATTTACCCTTCTTCAAAAGTTTACTTCCGACTCTTAACAACCCTTTTCGATCAATGAGTACATTCATTTGTCTAACTGCATTAGGCATATCTTTGTGCAACGGTTGTGCATTAGTAAAGTAGTTGTATACTTCAGGGTAGTTTATAGTCTGCTCAGATCACAAAAGTTCAAAAAATGCTCTATCTTTATATTCCGTGAAAACATGTACCTTAGTTATCTTAACAATTCTCAATTTCAGTTTATCAATAAACAGTAAAACTATGGCTAGAGTTACTAATCAATTTAGGTAAATTAGAGAATCTTTCAATTGTAATCAGAGAGGAAATAGAGACCTTACCTTCCGCACCGATAGAGACAGATTGAACAGACATGTTAGATTCCCGTGATGGTACTTTGAAGTCCACCAAATCCTCCCTACTTATGGAGGAATCTGTAGTTAGAAAATCTGGTCCAGATAAGTAAAATGAACTGGAAAGAATTTTATGAGACAAAGATCTGGTTATACAATCAGCGGGATTCTGAATACCGTTCACAAATTTAAAGCCCCTCATGTTTATCACACATACGTTTGATGTGATACAAACGATTTGTAACAAATACAATGTATTTGTTCATTCTGGCTAATTTAACAAAACTGGAATTAATCCAACTTAATGCTACCATACTGTCCGAGTATACTACGAGGTCAATTATTTTAATTGGGTTACCAATTTAAGGTCCCGACAAAGCCTCTTTCATTTCTACCAAATTCTCAACACCCTAAGCTATAGACATAAGCTCCAAAGAAGGAATGCTCTTTCCCTCCAAATTCTTACTGATCATTCTGTTTTTGGCCAACAGAAAATTCACAGTCCCAGTACTTTCGTCCATTATGTACAATACTGTACCATAAATGAGTTTACTACTGTCAACGAAAGCGATCAACTTGAAACTACCCGCCTCCGACATGCAACATATACCCATCTTAACATACCCGCGCTAAAAATGGATATTCCCAAAACCTTCTCGGAATATTCCCTAGGAATATTCCATGATGATCATTTTTTGATATTCAGGGAATGCAATTTTTGACACTTTTATGGAATAGTCCCATAAATCACAAGGGAAAATCTAAGGAATCACAGAGACGAAGTTCAATGGAATAATGAAGGAATACCTTTGGAATGAGACATCTAAAGTAAGAGGGAATATTGCAGGAATACCTATGGAATGAGACATCTAAAGGATGAGGGAATATTGAAGGAATACCTATGGAATGAGACATCCAAAGTAAGAGGGAATATTGAAGGAATACCTATGGAATGAGACATCCAAAATGAGAGGGAATATTGAAGGAATACCTATGGAATAAGACAACTAAAGGAAGAGGGAATAATGAAGGAATACCTATGGAGTAAGTCATTCAAGGGAAGAGGAAATATTTAGGGATTACATATGGAATAGGTCATCCAAAGGAAGAAGGAATATTGAAGGAATAACAATGGAATAAAACATCCAGAAGAAGAGGCCACGATGAAGGAATATCAATGGAATAAGTAATTCAAAAAGAGGGAATAAATGAAATTAAATTACTGAGACTACAAGTGGCCGTGTAACACTAATCACTTGAGTGCATAACTCAATTGTCACATGGCTACACACCAAGAAGTGTACCGTGAACAAATAACTTTGTATAAAAATCTACGAATATTAAACTTTAATTTCAGGACACATTATTTAAATCTAGGCATTTCCACTATTGTCCGTTTGTACTAGTATGGAATGAAAGAAACTAAACATATGTCAAGTAATTTAAAAAGGATGTGCTTAAAAATACATGTCAAAACTCATTAGGGTTAAGAATTTAAAATATAAGAATCAAACCATAGAAAGAAATCCACCTTCAATTGAATTTTCAATATCCAAAAAACATCCTCTCTGTCCTGGTAAAGCAATACGAGAATAGTTTTTGGAAAAAAGTACAAATTGTGACTCAGTAAAACGACAGAAAAAGATTAAAAGTAGTATATTGCTCAATGTTCAACCTGAAGACTTTCGCAGTTCAAATAAACTGTGACACCGCCAAAGTCTATCCGAAGGTTTGAACAACTAGGTAGTATTTCCTGAACACCAAACCATCAACTCCTCATCGAATAATTAAACTGGAGGTTTTGATTAGTATCTTATAGAGGAAATTTAGAAATAGATTATATATGCGGATGAAATTGTTTTGGCTCGATAGAAGTATTGTTAGTAAACGTTAAGTTAGAGAGCCATTAGTTGTTATAGTTTATAGTATATTATAGTTACAGTACGTTATAGTTATAGTACGTTATAGTTATAGTACGTTATAGTTATAGTATGTTATAGTTATAGTAAGTTAAAGTTATAGTACGTTACAGTTATAGTACGTTATAGTTATAGTACGTTATAGTTATAGTACGTTATAGTTATTGTACGTTATAGTTATAGAATGTTATAGTTATAGTACGTTAAAGTTATAGTACGTTACAGTTATAGTACGTTATAGTAATAATACGTTATAGTTATAGTACGTTATAGTTATAGTAAGTTATAG